>QXEO01000700.1:1519248-1814248 GCA_007115705.1 Dactylis glomerata | reverse complement strand
GAAAACCTCGAGTTGTCTGAGGTTACTGAACATGCTTAGACGTGATGTTGCAGAAGAGACATACTGTCGGAATGAGCAGTCTGATTACATGCCAATTAGTATCGCTGACACTGGGTGTTATTTTTGTGCATTATCTGCAATTGGTGAGCTAAAGATGTACTTGCATTATGAGCCGCTGTTGTTGCATATATTTTCTGATGGAAGGGCAGAAATGCAGACATTGGTACTGGTTGCCATAAGCGCTATGGCTGGTGGTTACACCGTGTCAGTAGAATGGAAAATACAGTGTCTTGCTGCAGCGGTCCAACAGATTATGGGTTTGTGCTATGTTGAACTGAGACCTTGGCCTCATGCTGTACTGCACTTCACTAAGCCCTGTAGTTTTCGGCTGGGTGTACAAAGATTTCTTGCCCAGGGAACGCTGACATCTGAAGTGGAGTTCTCTACTACTAACATGGCGCTTCTACCGATAGGCACAACACAATTGCAAACTTGGCCACCATCCTCACATATACAGTGCATTGTACCGACAGGTGATGGAAATTACCCGTTTAGTTCTTTGCTAATGCTGTGCATGTTCAGTGATACTATTTCACTTCATGATTTGATTGGCTCACACGTTACTGGACCTCTTGTGTTGAACAAGCTTCTGGAGCTAGCAGCTGGAAAAGGTGCATTAATCTCTGAGTACATGGCTATAAATTTTCCTTTGTTGCCACCTCATGTTGATGCCCTAATTGATGTTACTCCGCCATGGACATTTTCCAATGGTTTTCATGGAAGCCAGGAATTTATTCATTCTCACTGCTCTGAAACTATGAATCTGCTTTCAAGTGAGTGGTTGTCCTGCTTAATCATTCCTGTTGTGACCTGCTCTCTTTGTCATGGATCTGAGTTTTATGGCACAACACAGTGGGATCCTGGAATCGTGAACCTTGCTTGTCGGGCAACACTTCAAACTTCAGATAAATTGTACAAACTTTGTGCCTGTGCTGCCCCCGCGAAGAACGGTTTGTGTCATAACTGGGACTGTATTGTTGCTGTCATTCTTGCTAATATTCTGAGAGCAAGTGCATATATACTGATATTTGAGATCATGGATACCTGGCCTTCACCAGAATTACCTCAGGGAACACATCATGATTGGGACCTGATACTTAGGGGCAGTACTCGTCACAACTGGATTTTTGAAGGTTCCTTCCTTGGATATGCCGGTGATTGTGATTATCAAGGTTATGCTGCTATGGTTATGGGATGTTGGTCAGCATTTGTTGCCTTGCCAGTGCACACACCATGGGATCCTGGTGGTTCTGCTATTCCTTGTTACCTCATCAACGGCTTGAGGGCAAGCCGTATTTTAAGGAGGCGAGAATGTCATACCCCAGTATACTTCTGTTGGGCTTTACTACAGACGGGTTTGTGGCCTGTCGGCTCGGCCCGAATACACGAGGTTGGACTGGTGGTGCTTATATACTAGGAGATCAGCACGGGGGAGGACATGGAATGAAAGAATCGTCTGTAAGCTTCTCATCCTCTGCTCCAGTTCCTCACCTCCTTCTCTGGTTTTCCACCTCCTTGCTTTGCTGATTTCTCATCCCACACCCCCTTGTATCCTCAGATTGTATCCAAATACTGGTGCTGATCCGGTTGTTCGTCACCTCCCTGTGTTGGGTCGTGACACCTTCGTAGCCTGAAGCTGCCTCTCCTCAACCCTGTCTTGTTGCAGCAACAATCCAGGGGACTCCTTAGGTACGATCCTAATCAAAAAAGTTGACAACGCATTAGCAGATCCCAAACTAATGCTTCCCAGTATACAGATCCGGATCTCACACAAGCACCGCATAAGAGCATCTCTAGCAGTGCCGTAAAAGAGCCAAAACCATTAAAAAAACGTCTAAAACGGGCTGCAAGTGAAAAATCGGTGTCGATCGGCGCTCGTAAAAGGGCCGAAACCATAAAACTTTTTATGGGCACCGATAAAATTTGTGGTCCGAACCGGGAATCTCCAGTTCCGCGCGCGGAACCGACGTCCAGCATATATCCCCTTCCGCCCGTTGGCGGGAGGGACATTTCAGCTCATTCCCCTCCCGTGCCCTAGCTCCCCCTCCTCCGCCGCCGCCGATTTCCCTCTCCCCTTTGTCTCCGACACCCCTTCCCCCTACCCGGAATTGACGGCATGGACCTGTCCGACCTCCCACCGGTCGGTACCGACGTCGCGGCGCCGGCCCACAACGCTCCCACCGCTCCGTCCGCCGCTCCATCTGTCGCCCATAAGGTGCCGCCACCTCCGTGAAGAATAGGCAGCGTGCGGGCACCCACCTCCTCCCCACAGGGGGCTGCCTCCATTGTGGCATCTATTGCACCGCCCACTACCGCCACGCCGAGGCCCCGGATGCCCAAATCAAAACCCCCGGCGGCGCCGACTCCCACCGCGGCTACTTCATGGATGCCTTCACAAGAGAGTGGTGGGATATGAGGAGGAAGGAAATCATGGAGAGAAGAAGTCTAGCGCGTCTTCAATCACATGCCAACGGTGGAGGTGCTCCGATGGGTGGCTCCGGTGTGTGGCTCCGGTGTGTGGCTCCGATGGAGGTGGCTCCGGCGGTGACATCAACGTTGGCGATGCTTGATCTACGCGATTCATGGTCGTCGGGCTTCTTTTTGTGTCAAATATGACATAGATTTGTAAAACTATGCAAACTATGTGTGACATTTTGTTGATGCAAATCCCATTGCCAATATTGATTTGCCGGTTTACGGGTTCGGTTTGTGTCGCGACGCAGATCAGTGCCCGCAAACAAAACCATAAACTAGAATATTCTATTTTATGATTTCGTTTGCGGACACTGATCTGCGCCGCGACTTTCAAAACCATAAAACCCGGATACAGGGGCCTAAACTCGCGTTTTATGGTTCGCGTTTTTACGGACACCGCTAGAGATGCTCTAACACCAATAAAACTCAACTCAAACAGAAACAGGGCGGCGCTATTCTGGTCTCGGAGATGATACAACTAGTGGAACGGCCCACCGGACCACACCACTAGCGCATACGGCCATCCCACGACCCGTGATCCCACCATGCTTCCCACTCACCGGTCCACTAGGCCACAACCCTCACTCGGTTGCTCAATCCTCTCTTCTCCTCGGCCACCACCACATCGGCAGTTGCCAGACGCTCCTCCTCGGCCGCAGCGTCGTCCATGTACATCTGCCTCACGCGCGACGATGCCTTGGCGCAGCTTGCGCACGACGACCTTTGGCGGCCTCCTTGGCCATCGCCTCCAGCAAGGTCATGGCCCGTGTCGTGGCGGATCGTGCGCAGGGACGCCATGGCAGCCTCCTTCGCCACCGCCTCCACCACCTTTCTGGCCGCGGCGGTGTGCATCCTGCCGACGGCAACATCGGTAGCCACCACGGCCGCCACCTCCATCACCGCCTCCTCGGCCGCCTGGCCTTCACGCTTGAAGGCGGCCACCTCATCCTCCACATGCTGCCAGGCTAGCTCCACAGCTCAGACCTCCACCCCCTTCGCTGTTTGCCCAGTGAAGCGCCGCCGGCACATCTCGCGGACCGTCGTTCAGTTGGCGATCTTGCGGCGAGGGATGGCTAGGGTGGGTCTTGGGGTGGTGCTTTCTCCTTGCCTAGGGTTTTGGTGGGTGCTCATCGCCGCCGGCAGCGCCTGCTTATATAGACGGCGCGTGGCGAGAAATGGCGCCGGGCGCGGGATATTTTCCGGCCACGGGCAGGAAACAATCTGCGGCCGCACGCGCGGGGGAAACATGAGGCAACATCGGTGGGAGAATTTCTGCCGCGCAGGAAGCCGCCAGTGGTCATTGGTGACGTTTCATTTCCATTAACAGACCATCAAGGTTTGACAGTCAGCGGACGCGGACGATATACGTCGGTCGATGGGCGCACTGCCAAGACTTTTTTTTTGAAATGGGGGCAAAAGCATTGCCCCAATCTATTAATTAAGAAGAAGAGAATTGCCCAGTTAATTAACGGAAAACCGGGCGAAAATTGATACAACAACACCACATACAACCCCCAAAGCACCGACCAACAAGACTATCAACAAGCTCTCTCAATCTACAACAACCACAAACTAACGAAACAAAGAGCACCACACCGCAAAGAAGACCAACTAAACGAACCCGCCAACTCGACTGGGGACCATCAATCAAGCAGTCGCGGAAACTTCCAGGAGATAACCCTCTTCTTTCTTTTGCTCCTGAGAGACTTCTCCACCCTTTTGATCATGTCCTCAGATGCCTTCCCCGCTAAAACGCAAGCAATCTCCATGCCATATCCAGGACTAACAGCTTTTAAACTGACAAGTAAGTCGGACAACTCTTTTGCAAAGCGAGCCTCCGAGATAGGTGACAACGCACCCGTCTCGGCAATCTGGTCACTCGAAGACACCACATGCCCAAAGTCCACGGACGGGAAGGTGGCTGAAGCATCCAAACCTCCACTATCCACATGGGAGAGCGTCCGACAAGGCTCAGACGATGGTGGTGAGGATGTCATGGACACCGCCACCACAGAAGGTTCCCCACACAACTCAGTAAGCTCTAGTGTGCTCTGTAGCTACGGAGCCAAGATCCCATCCATACCATCGCTCTCGGAGGCAGGCTGTAGCGACGTGCAAGGACTGCCACAAGGAGAGAAACAACCATGGAGATGTTCTTCATCAACCATAGAAGACTTCTGCTCAGTGGAGTCAAGCGGAAGCGAAGGCTGCGCGGGGGCGAGCCCTAGGTCACCAGAAGAACATGCCTCGGACGGCTTCATGGAATCACTAACACGCGCCAATAACAGCTTGAGAGCAGCGACCTCTTCACAAAGGGGGCGAGACGCCTCCTCCACGCGAATGTCGACCAGCTGAAGAAGCTGCATGCGCACCAATGCAACATGGGACTTGCCGAACCGTGACCCATTTTCCCTCTGTGGACCGACGCAAATCAAAACAAACCGTTTACGTGGGTCAGATGGATCGGTCAGCTAGAGATTGGTGAGATGGATCGGTCCGCTAAAGATGCGCTAATGAAAGATGGTTCCGTTCATTATCCCAGGTGATCCGTTGTCTGGGAGTCCGAGTGGAAGGCAGAAAAGCTGACAGGAACTTGACATGGGTAGTGGGCAGGCGCATGAACCCAATCGCGCCACCGAGTTAATGACAAGGAACTACCACATTTGAACCAGAGTTGACAGAAAACTACCATCTTTGGGTTAAGGGACAGATAAATACCTCTTTTGAGGCATGGCTGGGACACAGAGCACTGATTGCAACGTTTTAGCCGTTTAACACGAAATCTAACCACCTGACCCCACCTGTCAGGTACACGTGGCAAAGGCGGGACGGAGACGAGCTCACGGCCGTTAGGGTTCGACCGGACCAGGCGGCAAATAAAACAGCCATTCTCTGTCTCCCTCCTCACTCACTCCCGACCGGACCGACACTCTGCTTCTCCTCTCTCCCTCCTTCTCTGTCTCCGGCACCACTGCTGTCTGCTAGTTCGCCGTCGCCGGTGCCAAGATGGTTTCCTGGGGTGACGGTGAAGATTCTTCAACTGAAGTGAGCTCCGATGGGTCCAGTGTGAGTCCCCTCTCTGTCTCCCTCTCTCTGGTATCTAGGGTTAGGACACAATTTGGGGATTTTCGTAGATCTAGTCTGATTTGGCATGAAATCAACCTTGTTAGGCAATGCATACCATCTATGACTCTGACTACTGCGGGTCAGATGATGGACTACCAACTGTTCGTTGCAAATGTCGCAAAGTTGCTGGCAAGTTTGTAGCATTTGAAGGGTGGTGCACTGGGAGGAGGTTTCTGGGCTGTGAGGGTGAGGTGTGTGCACTGATCCAAGTAATTGATTGCAGTATGATTTTAGCATGCCTAGTACTGATATATATTGCTATGATTTTGCATAGGGAGGTCCAAAATGTGATTATGTTAAGTGGATAGATCCAGCATGGCCAATGCATATGCAGAAGGCATTGGGAACTCTGTGGGAAATGCTTGGTGAACAGAGGCATGGCAGGACAACTGATTCTCTTGCATACATGGAAAGGAAGTATGAGCTTGAGGATCAGATAGGAAAGCTCACCAAGGATCTTAAGAGGACTCAAGATGAACTGAACACTGCTGTGGTTGAGAAGAATGTCACTCTGGCTCTGAAGTCACAAGCAGAGCAAGCTCTCATTGATGCCAGGGCTAAAATTGAGCACAAAAGGATAGTTGATGCAAATCATTCAAACATGCACAAGGTCCTTAGAATCAAGGCTGAGAATGACATGGATCAGTTCAAAGGTGAGAAGAAAAAGCTTGAGTACATCATTGCTGATCTACTCAAGCAGAAGGAAGGGACAAGGGCCAAGATGAGGAAGATCATTGAAATATGTGAGGAGATCATTGCATGAACTATGGATGTGTTGATGTAGTACTTGAAATTGATGTTTAATGTGGTGAACTATGGATGTAGTATGTGAACTTGATGTTTAATGTGTTGATGTAGTAGTATGGATGTTTATTCAGATGGTGTTGTACACCAGTAGCTATTTCTGTGAACTCATGTTTAATGTGGTGAACTTTGGTATGTGAAGTGTTATTATTATTAGTGACTTTGGTATGTGAAAGTGTTATTATTATTAGTGACTTTGGTTTTGGTATGTGAAGTTTTTTTTTTGGTTTCTGAAGTTGTCGAAACGATGTCGACAACCATATGGTTTACATATGGTTTGCTAAGTTGTCGACATCGAGTCGAAATGATGTCGACAACCATATGGTTTACATATGGTTTGCTAAGTTGTCGACATCGAGTCAAAATGATGTCGACAACCATATGGTTTACATATGGTTTGCTAAGTTGTCGACATCGAGTCGATACGATGTCGACAACCATATGGTTTACATATGTTTTGCAAATGTGTCGACATCGTTTCGACTCGATGTCGACACCCATATTGTTCACACATATGGTTTACAAATGTGTCGACAAGTTGTCGAAACGATGTCGACAACAACAAAAAACAAAACTGAGAGATATACAAGAAGGATCACAACCAAGGATCACAATCTACATAGATAGAGAATTTGCTAGTAGGTTTAACATTACAAAAGCATCCAGTGCCAGCCAGAAGACAGTCAAGTTAGCTGTCAACCTAGGTTCAGCAATATGTTTAACATTACAAAATAGAAAGAGCTTTTGCCAGTAGGTTTAACATTACAACATCTAACACTTAGCCAGCTCACTTTGTTGCATCACAGGGGAGGAACACTTGCATCTCTGCCAGTAGATGCATTTGCCCCTGCATTGAAATATGACATGGCACCTCTTCCTGATGCACTTGAACCTGCTTCATAAGCTGCCCTTGTTGCAGGCCTTGAAGCAGCAGCAGTAGAAGAAGCTGCCCTTGTTTGCAGGCCTTGAAGCAGCAACATTAGTAGAAGCTGGCCTTGTTGTAGCAGCTTGTGAAGCAGTACCAGCTGAAGAAGAAGTTGGCCTTGTTGCAGCAGCTTGTGAAGCAGTAGCAGTAGCAGTTGAAGCAGCAGGACCTGAAGCAACAGCAGCATGTGAAGCAGTACCAGCTGAAGAAGAACCTGGTTCATCAGGCATGGACCTTCTTGGCTGCAAAATAGGCACAAATGTTATGAGAAACATCATAGGTAAGAGATTAAGTGCAAATAAGCTACATATACCTTGTGATTCATTTTTCTGATTACAAGATCAGGCCTAAGAGGTTGTGAGCAGCTAGTCCACTTGTGGCCTTGCAAACTACAGTTTCCACATGTAATTGTGGCCATTCTAGAGCATTCCTTTGGTTTTGGGACCTCAAACTTGCCTTTTCTTCTCTTCTCCTGCCCCTTCCCTTCTGGTGATCTCTGAAACCTGGTGGCATTATGTCCTCTGTAGGTGTTTTGGTCCAACCATGCTGTTGTGGCATTGGAGAGAAGACAGGATTGTAGCTATTCATGTACATTAGTTTTTTGAAGAAATCTGACACAAAATCTTCAGGGTGTAGCCTTGCTTTGTATATTGCACTGACAACATGATTGCAAGGTAGACCTGACAAATCCCATTTTCTGCATGAACATGTCCTTCTGTCTAGATTTACTTCATAGGTTTTCTCACCACTCTTCACTTGCCAAAGTCCAACATCAGCTCTCATGGCACTGCATTTTTTGGAGTAAGTCTTCATCATTTCAAGCTTCTCTGCATAATATGGTGTTATCTCCCACCCAAATTTATTTGCTCCTTCCCTCTTTGCATCATACCTGGCCATCTGCTTGTCATAAATCCCTACAAGCATTGTAACAATAGGCTTGTTCCTCACATCTAGTATATATCTGTTGAAGACTTCACTTAAGTTGTTGACAACTAAATCAGTTTTGCAGTTAGTCTCCATGGCCCACCTTGCCCATGTGTGCACTGGAATTTTTGACAGCCATTTCCAAGCCAGCTCACATTGCCTCTTCAGTTCCTCCATTGCAAAGATCAAAACCATCCTTGGTGTAAGCATAAGCTGCATTGTCCATGCATGTCTTCAAATCTTCTCCTCTGAAGCCAGCAGTCCGAAAGTTTGCTTATATGTGCCTCAGGCAGTATCTCTGTGCACAATTTGGAAACACAGTGTTCACTGCCTTCAAGAGCCCTTTCTGCCTATCTGACATGATTGTGTAGTACCCAAACTGCCCTTGTTCTCCTCCCAGAGCCTCCTTCAGTTGTTCTAGGAACCACTGCCAGTTATCTGTATCTTCTTTAGCAACAACAACCCAAGCAATTGGGTATATGTTGTTGTTGCCATCCCTACCTGTGGCTGCTAAGATTTGAGCTCCTGTTGTTAACTTGATAAAGTAGCCATCAAGTCCTAAGAATGGCTTGCAACCCTCTAAGAATCCCTGCCTAGCAGCATTCACACAGAAGAAAATTCCATGGAACCTGGGCTTGTCACTGATGAACACCTGCTGGCCTCTTTCCAATGCTTCCTTCTCTTCTTCTGTGGGACCTGTGACAGTGGTCACAATACACCTGGATCCTGGGTTTTTATCTATTACAGTTTGCAAATAATCTCTTATTCTGAAATACTGCTTCTTGTGGTCTCCCAACACCATGTTTCTAGCTCTTGTCCTTGCTCTGTATGCCATCCTCTTAGGCACCTCAACACCAAAATCCTTTAAAGCCTTATCAACAATAGTTGTGATGCCTGTGTTTGGATCTGACCTAAATTTGTCTACATAAGAATTGGAAAGCCACCTTAAATTCACTCTGCTACTAGCAGGTTCAGTTGGACAGGAGTGGTGCAAATGCATTTTCTTTATACAGAAGGTATCCTCATCTTTTATCTTGGAAGCTGAAATATAAAACTGGCAGTTGTACCTTTCCTACTTATCCTCCTTGCACCAGACAATTATCCTGTCAGGGGTATTCCTATGATAGTGAAAATTCCTCACTTGCACAATGTGAAGCCTACATAGTGCCTGCCTAAACTGATAAACATCCTTGAAACAGAGTTTGAGCTGGAACTGCTGCTCTGGATTTTCTCTGTTTTCATCATACCAAACCCTCTCAGGTTGTTTCTTGGCCCTGCTCTTTCTGCCCTTTGGCTGAATGAAAGGTAAAGGCTCATAGCCATCATCATCACCATCTGCTAGAAATCCTAGATCCTCTTCATCATCAGATGGAGCCCATTCCTTTTTAGCTGGCTGTTCTACTTGAGAGTGGGATCTCAAAGTTGGTCACTGCTTCTTTGGTTTCTTCTTCACTGGCTGCTCTGCCACTATCTCTTCAAAATCAGCAATTGGAGTGTCAAATATATCCTCCACATCTGTCTCCCCCTCACAGTGTTCCATTGTATCTTCCTTCCTCCTTCTCATCTCTGCAATTGTCTGCTTGAGTTCTTCTTCTTTTCTCCTCATTTCAGCTGCATGCTCAGGGTCATACTGACATGGATACCAAAAACTATCACTACCATCAGATCCTTCTCCATCATCTTCATTTTCAGCAGCATTGTCACCAGTCTGTGTCTGCCAAGGCTCATTCCAAACACTATTCTGAGTCTGCAAAGGGTCATTGAATTATACATCTTTCTGTGCACTCTTGCTCTTCACAGGAGAAACAACAATAGCTTGCTTGTTCTTGTCCCTCATAACAGTAAGAACCACTTTCCTGGAATTTTCATACCTCTGTATCATTTCATCCACCTTCATATTGCTATCAATTAGGTCAAGCCCATTCAAACCATCCCCTGCATCTTTCACATAAAAAATAGAATCACAGAGCCCATAGCCTTCCTTCTCCATCACTGCCAACAGATTCAGATACCTAATATATGAACGGCGCATACTTGTTTGCACAAATTTTGTACCATCAAATTGAAAAAAATCTCCCAAATATCTGAATGTTGCCTAGATTGAAAACAGAGAGAATGATTCAACATACATTCTTGTTCTACCAGAGCAAATTGGACCGAAATCTTCCTAACCCTAGCTGCATACATCCTCTAAATCAGAGCACATAGAAAGAGGATTATTACTCGCTGTCGGAGACGTAGTGGCTCAGAGGGTCGTCGGTGACGTTGCAGACTGGCGGCGAGAAAGCCATCTGCGAGCTTGCCTGCGGTGCCTCCGCCTCCCGCTCTGGGTCCGACGAGGAGATATCCATGGACTCACGATCTTCATCTGAGTCCAAATCAACGCAACCCATGTTGCATCCCGGGCCCCACAACACCTGCTTGATGAAACGACCACCGCCGCCTCCACTCGGCCTGCCATCGTCGCCGCCTCCAGTCGCCATGTTCTAAGTGGAGAGAGTAGAGGAAAGTGACTGGACTGAGACCAAAGTCCTGGTCGAACCCTAACGGCCGTGAGCTCGTCTCCGTCCCGCCTTTGCCACGTGTACCTGACAGGTGGGGTTAGGTGGTCAGATTTCGTGTTAAACGGCTAAAACGTTGCAATCAGTGCTATGTGTCCCAGCCATGCCTCAAAAGAGGTATTTATGTATCCCTTAACCCAAAGATGGTAGTTTTCTGTCAACATGGGTTCAAATGTGGTAGTTCTTTGTCATTAACTCGGGGCGACGTGATTTTCTTTGCCTTTTTGCGATCTCCTGGGTTCACGCAACGTATCCACGGAATATGCTGTGCTATGGCGAAATTGGCATTGTTTTTCCTTTCTTCACACGGAGAAGACGTCAACATCTTCCATTTTCGTGTGGAGCACAAGAACAGACAACAAAGAAAGTGTGAAATTCACGCCAAAAAAATAAGTAAGTGTGAAATAGTACCAGATTTTGTAGATCCTGCTACCGACATCATGATGCGGAGGAGGATGATGATGGTGTGGCTTGGAGTTCAACGAAATCAGGTACAGTACATTCTCACTGAGATCAGCCTGTTACGCTGAATGGTGTTTAGAAATTAAGATCACCTGCTAAAGTGAAAATATCCACCTGGTAAGCGCTGCGCTTGCCATGTTTTTTCATGTCGATTGTCTAAAATGTGATGTGATCATGTGAAGGTCAGTGTGCAATGGCCATTACGCCTACAGCTACTCGTACCATGATCGATAGATCGGGATCTACGGTCAAACTCAACGCGGATGCTTGTCTCTCTTGATCAAGATCTACTCGGAGAGAAAAGTGACCATGAGCTGGAGTCGTAAGTTAGTCTGAAATCTTCTCAGTGTGTAATGAAATCTTCTCGGAGAACACAAAAATTACGTTGAGCTGGTTAGACGATATTACGGAATGGTTTATGAACATACTGGTTTAACCATGACACAGCTTCTGTTCATAAGTTAGTCTCGCATTTCTAAGCTTTTGATAAACATCCAATCCTCCTAATATCGTTTTACTTCTATACAGAAGCAAGCTAAATTTGCATCAGTATCTTCTTACAGTGGAATAATTAACAGCACACTAACCTTGCAGATTTTGAGTGCAAATTTAGGTCAACTAATGTGCAAGTGTAGGAAACTAAGATATAGAAAAAAAAATCAGCGTCAGGCAACGGAGATCAACAAAAACACAAGCTACAATGGAGGTCTCTGCGCATTACTCAGTTCGTGTAACAATTTTGCTTGCGTTTAGACTGTTCAATAAGATATTTAAACACACGCAAAGCAGACAACTGCAATTTCCTAGAAAAAGAGCATTTATATCTGCAAACTGTAATTCTGTAATTACTCCCTCCGCATCACCACTCGGTATTGCTCAAGCAAAATCTGATACACCAGCTAATAACATTTGTGATACAGGAACAGAGTTAAGATCACACAGGCGTGCTACAAACGGTAGTACAATGAGAGTTACCAGACATCACTGTAACACTGCTTACTAATTATCCAGCAGATCAAACACCATCTGCTTGATTGGTTTTGATCAGCTTGTCGATTATGCTTTTAAGAGCCGGTGCACTGGCACTGCACCTCTGATCAATGAAGCATGACCTCCCTTCCTCGGCTGCCTTGCACAGCTGCGGATCCATCGGCACCTTACCAAGAAAAGGGACCCCCATTTCAATGCACATCTTCTCTGCGCCACCACTGCTGCTGTCAAACACCTCGCTGCACGCGACGACTGACAAAAGCTCGGGAGCGTTCTCCTTGATATAGTTCATCGCCCATTTTGTAGCATCTGTCTCCCCCGCAGCACCTGGCTTTATGAATTTCAGATCTGAGAATGCCTGCCTCAAGCCACTCATGTTTTCCACAACACCTAACACTGGCACGCCAACCTTCTTGCAGAAGTTGATTTCCTTCCTCACGTCAATCAGAGACACTTGCTGTGGAGTCGTGACAATTATCGCACCATCAACTGATGTGGCTTGTAGATACTGGACAATAGAGATGTGCTCATCCGATGTTCCAGGAGGCGCATCCACAACAAGGTAGTCAATCTCACCCCAATCAACATCCTTAAGAAACTGTTTGATTAATCCATTCTTGCGAGGACCCCTCCATATAACAGCATCATCAGGGTTAGGCAGCATGAAGCCAATTGACATGACACCAAGGTTGGACTCAACATAGATTGGTGACCAGCCAAGGTTGCTCTGATGAATATCCTGGCCTTCAAGGCCTAACATTTTTGGGATGCTAGGGCCACATATATCTATGTCGAGAAGGCCAACCTGATGATCCATTTCAGCTAGGGCAAATGAGAGCTGGGCTGAAAATGTGCTCTTTCCAACACCTCCCTTTCCTGACAAAACCAGTATCTTGTGTTTCACAGTAGCCATCCGCTCAGCAATAGCGACCAAGTCTGGAAAAACAATACAGTAAACAGTTAGGCCATTTTCAATTTAAGAAATAGAAGCAACAGTTAAATATTATCTGAGCAGCGATTGAACTCCAACGGTAACAATCTGATCGGCGTGAAGCACATCCAGAATGAGAACTAAGCTATGGCAATCTTAAACAGAAGCACATATAGTGTATTAGTTACAAGCCTTTGATCCAATGCACATGTATCCTACCTGAATAAGGTATGTCTTGTATGTCATAAACAATAATTATCTACTACTTGATAATTACTGACTGAGAAACACTGCAACCTTAGTCTGAACATGTCCACTTTATACCCATTCGCTTGGGCTTGAGCAGACAAATGGATATGAAGAATTGAAGATAAGATAAACAGAGGATAGCGCGTAGTGGGCTGCAGGACACCCTTTCCGGAAAAAAATGTAATCAAGATCTACTGGCTCCATATCAAATCATCAATGCAACATATTAAGAACACAAGATATATGCCACACCAGCCAAAACAGTGTGGTTCGGAGTGAGGGGGCAAGATGCACTTGGTTTCATAGTTGGCTAGTGTAAAGTGGACGATCTGAGAGTTATTAAGGATATTTTTTTGGGAATACACAACCGTTGAAGGGGAGTGGACTTATTCCATAAAGGTACAAAACATGAAGGCATATATGCTGACTGCTGACCAGACCAAACGGTTCATATGCAACTCTACACTAACATATTTCTTAAAGAACATAAGAACATGTTACATCATGAACATGTTACATAATTAAATTGAGCTGACAATCAAGTAAAGCATATCACTGTAACATCTCGCAGTCGACAACAAATTTTCAACATCAAAACTGAGGCTAGTAACTGAAGCAGGTGTACAAATTACAAAAGCACCACACTTACATTA
This sequence comes from Dactylis glomerata, assembly GCA_007115705.1. NCBI lineage: Eukaryota > Viridiplantae > Streptophyta > Magnoliopsida > Poales > Poaceae > Dactylis > Dactylis glomerata. The sequence goes on along the minus strand of QXEO01000700.1, from coordinate 1,800,088 downwards.
GGTAACACATATCAAATCGTGTAACAACCTCCACTCTAAAAGATTAAACAGATGACGACAATCCCAAGGCTACTAAAATGTTGCTTATTTGGAGTAAAATATTTGATTATCCACACAGATAGGACATCAGCACCTACCACCCAAAGGGAAAAAGCCTACTGTTCTTTCGTGGTAATCTCCAGTAGATTATTTGGCTTGCTCTAGGAGAGGAAACTACAGGTCAATCACTTGAACCAAGCAAATCCCCTTGAGTAAAAGGAACAAGACCAAAATATATATCACTTCTACAGTTCTACTCTAGTAAAACTTCAGCAGTGGCAGTTCCATCTATTTCAGTGCCACAGGCAGTGGATGCGGCTCCATTAGTAGCGGCGTCCATGGAACCCAAACTTCTTTTATGTGTTTATTAAGAGACAAGTAGAGCCTTTAATCCCTGATTCGGATTGCTTTACAAAAGAAAAAGGTAACTGTATTGAAAATATAATTAACCATATATGAATGACACTTTTTAAAACTGTACCGAGCATCTTCAGATATGTTTGTTCTAATTCATCTATCGGTGAGGTACATGCACTATGCCAAAGATCATATACCACCTGGATGCAGCCAGACCAACCCAACTCAAAGGATTATCAGATTGGATTAAAACCTAACACAACCCAGAAATACTCAAGAAAAACATTAAATAAATTGATGGGACCGAATTTTCTTTAAACATCACATAATAAGTTCCAGATTCAACTTCTTTTTCTGGTTTTTGGGAATTGCCTTCTCAAAAATAAAGACAGTTTAACTACTCCTACCACCTTACACTGGCTACCACCACTTTGATTTTTATGAGACTGCAAATGTAGAGTCAGTATGAACAACCAGCTCTATAGTTTGGAATGCATAAGTATTGCATCTTAATCGTGGTCATTCAAAGTCCAGTAAACAAGAATCCCAAATATATTAAGGTTAACATACCACATCTTCAACTACTGTAGTGAAAGTCAAAACCTACCTACACCAGAGGGTTTACATCAAAATGCATGAGACAAGGGCACAAATGATATAATTACCAGGATCGGGGCCCTTAGGGGCGGTGGCGCAAATCTGCTGGTTAGGACATCCGGCGCAGGAATCTGCCTTCCCCGCCTCCTCCGACTGCGTTCCAGGGCAATCTGCACAGCAACCAGACAACAATCAGGCTTAAAATATACCATTCTTTCATCACAAGACGACCTAGAAAACATGAGAACATGGACGACCAAATCTGCCCCAAAACCAAAGAAAAGGTAAACATGTGGTAATAATCGACGCCCATGGGAAGAAGCGGCTGCTTACGCGCGTTGGCATCCTCCGGGACGTCGCCTTTGCTGCCTCCATTCTCCATCTCTTCTGCAAAATACAACCTACATAAAGTTAGCATCCAAATTGGACAAGGATAGTGAGACGAATACTACAAATAACAATATATCATCCTCCCTGGCATGAGAAAGATCAACCAATCACATCAGGAAATGAAGTTTGCGCTTAGACAAGAAGACCTTGCAGTTGCAGTACTCCAAGTGGAGGGATGCCTTCAGATTATAGTCGGCATTAGGCAGAGACCTAGACAGGAGGGTGGCACCTAGCACCTAAGCAGGGTAGTGTCCACCTAGCACCATGGATCAAACATACCATGGATGTGGCAGCTGTTCTAGATCCGTAACATGGTATTCTCCATCTCTTATACTGGGTAGTAGCAGCAGATTCTTTAACTCGATACCAACTTTACGGTTCAATAACTATCGTAGCAATATAAAAGATGATGTTACTGTATAACATTATTTGTAATCATTAGCTCAAAAGTTCATATTGATCCATGGCATAAGAACATAAATCCCTATATCACATAGCAAAATATACTGAACCATGACAAATATCATTCAAACATCAAGAATTATATAGCAAATTTAACTGAATTCCACGCAACAGCATGCATAAACCTCTACGCCTACATAGATCAATATCTGGGTGTATATGTGAACAAGTATAAATGGGGAATCCTAAACCTAGGACAAAAATTATTGGCTTGATCCAATTCCATCAGCGATAATGTATGCAAAACATCCAGATATACGGACAACCAACAGAAATCCAACGCCAGATTTATCAATTGGGCTACAATCGCATGATTTGGTGTATCATACTTCCGGTTGGAGAGAGACACGAGGTGAGGGATGATGAGATGAACGGCGGAGATGCGGTTGCCTGATCCCGTCTACGCCAAGGGCCGGCGGCCATACTCGTCACCATTTACTTGGGGACTTACGTTGACGATTTGCCCTCCATTACTTTGATCTTCTTTTTCCCCACACGTAACTTTGGTAACTTGATGATTTTCCCTTTTGACTTACTTTCTTATTTTGAGGATTTAGGCAAAAACTCAAGCTACCCCTGGATGTGCACCTGACACAAAACAAATAGGCTGCCTCTTTTTCCCCTGTTCAGAACGGGGACGGAAGAACCCTAGCTCGCTGCTCGTGCAGCTGCCGCCGCCGCTCGCCTCTCCCCGCACCGCTGCTGCTGCTAGCCCCTGTCCCCAACGCTCCCATGCCTGCAGCTTCCCGCGCAGCGCAGCGCTGCACCTCCGCCGCTCGCTGGTGCACCTGCGCGCTCCACTGGCGCTGCTATGTCACGCGCAAGGTCTCGCTCGGCTGCAGCACCGAAGCCCTCCTAATTGGAGCCCCTAAATCCTAACCCTCGCTCTGAGCGGAAGGAGGAGCGCAAGATGAGGGGATCGTACCAACCGTCGCGGGGGCAGAGCTCGCCTTTTGCCGCAGAATACCGTCGCCGGCCGCCATCTATACCTCCGGCCGCCGCATTCTGTTGCTAGGGGCAGGCCGCCGATGTGTGGTAGTTCCTCTGGGTGGACTGGGGAGTGGGAACGAGGAACCTTGCGTGAAAACCCTAGCCAACGAGGTAGGGTATCGGGCGTCTGATCCTGGTCGAACGGCTGGGATGTTTCGGTCGTCGTGCGGCTGATTGTCCAATATTCAACCGGTGTTGTCAAAGACAATTTTGCATCTTGTTCGTTTGTTCAATTTCATTTTCGATCTACTATTTCTCTAGAATGGACTTTTCTATTGAAAAAGAAGTAGAGGAATGGCGTTTGTCTACAACCAGGGAAGGATAAATATGTTTGAAACTATAAATAAAATAACATGACTGAATACCCATTATTTTGTATCATCTCCCAAGTTCTGCATACAAGCATTTTAAAGAATATTGGTTGAAGAAAAAGAGTAAAAAAACCGTTATCGGCACTATGTTTTGCCTCTTTTTTTGAACAAGAAAATAACCCGAATGGTCCGAAACTGCATTAACCAGTGGTACAAGTTACATAAAGGTCCTAAAAGAAAATAAAAATTACAAACAAGTCCTAAATTTTATAGAAGGAACCCTAAACTAGAATAAGAAACATGACCAGGTTCGTAACCACCGACGCCATTACTGGGCTCCACCTCCCGACCATCAGCCTCCACTCCGGGGACACAACAACTTGGAGGAGAGGCGACGCAAGTCGTCGTGACGAAGCCCTTGAAGATCCTCCACTAGAGGAAGAGAAAGCTAGAGCACCTCTGTGTGAAACTATAAAGTAGCATGACTAAATACCCATTATTCTTTTATCATGTGTGATGTTTTGCATACAAGAATTTTAACTATATTTGTTGAAGGCATAGGGTAAATAAATAAATAAAATCGATGTCGGCATGTTATGTTTGTCTCATCTTTGATATGCTCTAGCTAGACTCTCTTTCGGAGTTTACTCTTGCTTCTCAGCCTATAATATAAGGCCCAATGCGTCGGGAGATTCTAACATGAACTCCTCAGTTTGGAAGAATTGGACTCCCAAATGTGCAGATTTTTTTTGTTTATATTATCTAAACACATCTAGTTGGCGGTGAGCTGCGCGCGGATTCGAATTACGCACGCGCGTGTGGAGGCAAATATGCGCTCCAGGATGAGCCAGGCAACACGCACCGTGGGCGCGCACATCATGAGCCGTTTAATCCTTTGTTTACAGCAAACCGATGAGATTGTCAACCTCATTGTAAGTTGGAGCAAAGTACTTTGATTGTATTGTGTGCAGGTTCCACGTTGCTGCTGGTGTAAAGCTACGCCCCAGATAAGGCGCCATATATAAATTGTTTGGAGCTGTCGTCAAGCCAGCGAGCATCAACCTTCGGAAGTTGGTTCTTTCTCCTACCGGTTCGATAAACCTTGGTTTCATACTGAGGAAAGACTTGCTGCTGTGCTCATCATACCTTCCTCTTGGGGTTCCCAACTGGGCGGTCATCTACACGCCATCATGGAGCACCCGGGAGCTCCATTGTAATTCTCGTATTTTGTCATGGTACTTTATAGTTTCACACGAAAGGTGCTCTAGCTTTCTCTTCCTCTAGTGGAGGGTCTTCAAGGGCTTCGTCTCGGCGACTTTGCGTCGCCTCTCCTCCAAGTTGTTGTGTCCTCGAAGTGGAGGCTGATGGTCGGGAGGTGGAGCCCAGTAATGACGTCGATGGTTACGAACCTGGTCGTGTTTCTTATTCTGGTTCAAGTCAAGGCTTGTTTGTAATTTTCACTTTCTTTCGAGACCTCAATGTAACTTGTACTGCCGATTGACCCTTCGGGGTCCTTTCCTTGTTAAAAAAAGGTGAGACAAAACATAATGCCGACAGCGATTTAATTTTTTCTTAACTCTTCCCTTCAACCAATATTCTTTAAAATGCTTGTATGTAGAACATGGACATGATAAAAAATTACGGTTATTCAGTCATGCTATTTATACTTTTAAACATTTTTATCCTTTTCTCGCTGTAGGCAAACGTCATTCGTCTACTTCTTTTTAATAGATAAGTCCATTATAGTAGAGAAATAACAGATCGAAACGAAAGTGAACAAACAAACAAGATGCAAAATTGTCCTTGACGACAGCGGTTCAATATTGGACAACCAGCCGCACGACGACCGAAACATCCCAGCCGTTCGACCACGATCAGACGCCCGATACCCACACCCACGTTGGCCAGGGTTTTCACGCAAGGATCCTCATTCCCAGTCCACCCAGAGGAACTACCACGCATCGCCCGGCCTGCCCCAAGCAACAGAACTGCGGCGGCCAGAGGTATAGACGGCGGTCGGCGACGGTATTCTGCGGCAAAAGGCGAGCTCTGCCCCCGCGACGCTAGGTACGAGCCTCTCGTCTCGCTCTCCTCCTTCTGCTCAGAGCTAGGGTTAGGATTTAAAGGCTCCGATTAGGAGTTCTTCGGTGTTGCAGCCGCCAATCCCCTTCTTCTCCACGTCGCAACCCCAAGCCGTTCGCCTGCTGCTGCTACTCCGCCTGGGTGAGCCCCCGAAAAATCCTAGTACCCGTCGGGTCGAGGTGGAAACGCCCCTTCCACCTCGCATTTTGTATTGTTGGCGAGCGCCGTGCGCTCGCAGCGACGCCCCAACCTCCTCTCGATCGAAGCTGACGCTGCATGCGGCGGCGGCTTCTCCATCCCGCTGCCAGCCAGCCAGATAGTAGCAACAGCGACTCTTTTCTTTCCATCCCGCTGTATCTACTCGTTCAACCCTGAGGCGCTTCAGCACCTAACGCCGCCGACGAGCTCCTTCCGCCCACCCTCTTCGGCGAACCTGGATTTTGCTCTAAGTCGTATTCTATCTCGTCCCCTCCTCTCCCCAGGTACTGCTAGGTGCAGATGAATGGCCTAGGTTTTAGGGTTATTCTTCTGTAGATCCGGTTCCTGGTCAGCTAAACCGAAGTTGTCGCTACTGCTGCTCCTTATTAGATCAATCTGGTGGTGATGTAAAAAAGTTCCGTGTTCCCCACATGCTGGTACATGGACAAGATGCAAGGAAACCTTATGTGCAGTAAGCCAGTAACCATGATATTAAAGCAAACAGCCTTTTTGTGCTCCGCTCCTGTAGATGAATGGTCTAAGTCCTAGTAACTACTGGATTGTTATTTCTATTCTGTTAGTTTTGGAAAGTTGACAGCTCCTACATTCATTTGTATTCGGCAAAAGGCGAGCTCTGCCCCTGCGACGCTAGGTACGAGCCTCTCGTCTCGCTCTCCTCCTTCTGCTCAGAGCTAGGGTTAGGAATTAGAGGCTCCGATTAGGAGTTCTTCGGTGTTGCAGCCGCCAATCCCCTTCTTCTCCACGTCGCAACCCCAAGCCGTTCGCCTGCTGCTGCTCCGCCCGCCGCCCCACTCCCGTCGGCGACCGGCCACCATCTTCTCCATCACTCCATCGCACACCTCCCGGGTGAGCCCCTGGAAAATCCCAGTACCCGTCGGGTCGAGGTGGAAACGCCCCTTCCACCTCGCGTTTTGTATTGTTGGCGAGCGTCGTGCGCTCGCAGCGCCGACGACCGGCCACCAGCTTCTCCATCCCGCTGCCAGCTAGATAGCAGCAACGGCGACACTTTTCTTTCCATCCCGTTGTATCTACTCGTTCAGCCCTGAGGCGCTTCAACACCTAACGCCACCGACGAGCTCCTTTCGCCCACCCTCTTCGGCGAACCTGCATTTTGCTCTAAGTCGTATTCTATCTCGTCCCCTCCTCTCCCCATGTCCTGCTAGGTGCAGATGAATCTGCCTAGGTTCTGGGGTTATTCTTCTGTAGATCCGGTTCTTGGTCAGCTAAACCGAAGTTGTCACTACTGCTGCTCCTTATTAGATCAATCTGGTGGTGATGTCAAAAAGTTTTGTGTTCAGTAACCATGATATTAAAGCAAACAACCTTTTTGTGCTCCGCTCCTGCAGATGAATAGTCTAAGTCCTAGTAACTACTGGATTGTTATTTCGGTTCCTGTTAGTTTTGGAAAGTTGAAAGCTCCTACATTAGGAGGGGACAAGATAGAATACGACTTACAGGAGCAAAATCCAGGCTCGCCGACAAAGAGGGAGGGCGGAAAGAAAAGAGTCGACGTTGCTGCTATCTGGCTGGCTGGCAGCGGGATGGAGGAGCCGCCGCCGCCAGCTTCGAGTGATAGGAAGTTGGGGCGTCGCTGCGATGGAGAAGATGGTGGCCGGTCGCCGGTGGGAGTGGGGCAGCGGGCAGAGCAGCAGCAACAGCAGGCGAACGGCGTGGGGTTGCGACGTGGAGAAGAAGGGGATTGGCGGCTGCAGCACCGCCTCCTAATCGGAGCCCCTAAATCCTAACCCTAGCTCTGAGCAGAAGGAGGAGAGCGAGACGAGAGGCTCGTACCTAGCGTCGCGAGGGAGAGCTCGCTTTTTTCCGTGGATTACCGCCGCTGGCCTGGCCGCCGTCTCTGTCTCCGGCCGCCACGAAGGTTGTCGCCGCAGTTCTGCTGCTAGAGGGAACTTGAGGGGGGGCGTGGTAGTTCCTCTCGTTGGACTGGGAACGAGGCTCGTTGCATGAAAACCCTGGCCAACAAAGGAGGCTATTGGCCGTCTGATCTTGGTCGAACGGCTGGGACGTTTCGGGTCGTCGGGCGTCTGATCGTGGTCGAACGGCTGGGACGTTTCGGTCGTCGTGCGACTGGTTGTCCAATATTGAACCGCTGTTGTCAAGGACAATTTTGCATCTTGTTTGCTTGTTCACTTTCGTTTCGATCTGTTATTTCTCTACTAGAATGGACTTATCTATTAAAAAGTAGACAAATGACGTTTGCCTACAGCGAGAAAAGGATAAAAATGTTTAAAAGTATAAATAGCATGACTGAATAACCGTAATTTTTTATCATGTCCATGTTCTACATACAAGCATTTTAAAGAATATTGGTCGAAGGGAAGAGTTAAGAAAAAATAAAATCGTTGTCGGCATTATGTTTTGTCTCACCTTTTTTTAACATGGAAAGGACCCCGAAGGGTCTGAAACTGCATTAATCAGCAGTACAAGTTACATTGATGTCTCGAAAGAAAGTGAAAATTACAAACAAGCCTTGACTTACCATGAACCAGAATAAGAAACACGACCAGGTTCGTAACCACCGACGTTATTACTGGGCTCAACCTCCCGACCATTAGCCTCCACTTCGAGGACACAACAACTTGGAGGAGAGGCGACGCAAAGTCGCCGAGACGAAGCCTTTGAAGACCCTCCACTAGAAGAGAAAGCTAGAGCACCTTTCGTGTGAAACTATAAAGTACCATGACAAAATACGAGAATTACAATGGAGCTCCCGGGTGCTCCATGATGGCGTATAGATGACCGTCCAGTTGGGAACCCCAAGAGAAAGGTATGATGAGCACAGCAGCAAGTCTTTCCTCAGTATGAAACCAAGGTTTATCGAACCGGTAGGAGAAAGAACCAACTTCCGAAGGTTGATGCTCGCTGGCTTAGCGACAGCTCCAGACAATTTATATATGGCACCTTATCTAGGGCGTAGCTTTGCACCAGCAGCAACGTGAAACCTGCACACAACACAACCAAACTACTTTGCTCCAACTTACAATAAGGTTGTCAATCTCACCGGTTTGCTGTAAACAAAGGATTAAACGGCTCATGATGTGCGCGCCCACGGTGCGTGTTGCCTGGCTCATCCTGGAGCGCATATTTGCCTCCACACGCGCGTGCGTAATTCAGATCCGCGCGCAGCTCAACGCCAACTAGATGTTTTTAGATAATATAAACAAAGAAAATCTGCACATTTGGGAGTCCAATTCTTCCAAACTGAGGAGTTCATGTTAGAATCTCCCGACGCATTGGGCCTTATATTATAGGCTGAGAAGCAAGAGTAAACTCCGAAAGAGAGTCTAGCTAGAGCATATCAAAGATGAGACAAACATAACATGCCGACATCGATTTTATTTATTTATTTACCCTATGTCTTCAACAAATATAGTTAAAATTCTTGTATGCAAAACATCACACATGATAAAAAGAATAATGGGTATTTAGTCATGCTACTTTATAGTTTCACACGAGAGGTGCTCTAGCTTTCTCTTCCTCTAGTGGAGGATCTTCAAGGGCTTCGTCTCGGCAACTTGCGTCGCCTCTCCTCCAAGTTGTTGTGTCCCCGGAGTGGAGGCTGATGGTCTGGATGTGGAGCCCAGTAATGGCGTCGGTGGTTACGAACCTGGTCATGTTTCTTATTCTAGTTTAGGGTTCCTTCTATAAAATTTAGGGCTTGTTTGTAATTTTTATTTTCTTTTAGGACCTTTATGTAACTTGTACCACTGATTAATGCAGTTTCGGACCATTCAGGTTCTTTTCGTGTTCAAAAAAAGAGGCAAAACATAGTGCCGATAACGGTTTTTTTACTCTTTTTCTTCAACCAATATTCTTTAAAATGCTTGTATGCAGAACTTGGGAGATGATACAAAATAATGGGTATTCAATCATGTTATTTTATTTATAGTTTCAAACATATTTATCCTTCCCTGGTTGTAGACAAACGTCATTCCTCTACTTTTTCAATAGAAAAGTCCATTCTAGAGAAATAGCAGATCGAAAACGAAATTGAACAAGCGAACAAGATGCAAAATTGTCTTTGACAACACCAGTTGAATATTGGACAATCAGCTGCACGACGACCGAAACATCCCAGCCGTTCGACCAGGATCCAGGATCAACGCCCGATACCCTACCTCGTTGGCCAGGGTTTTCACGCAAGGTTCTTCGTTCCCACTCCCCAGTCCACCCAGAGGAACTACCACGCATCGGCGGCCTGCCCCTAGCAACAGAATTGCGGCGGCCAGAGGTATAGACGGCGGCCGGCGACGGTATTTTGCGGCAAAAGGCGAGCTCTGCCCCCGTGACGGTTGGTACGATCCTCTCATCTTGCGCTCCTCCTTCTGCTCAGAGCTAGGGTTAGGATTTAGGGGCTCCGATTAGGAGGGCTTCGGTGCTGCAGCCGAGCGAGACCTTGCGCGTGACATAGCAGCGCTAGAGGAGAATCTAGGAGGTGCATGGGAGCGCAGGGGACAGGGGCTAGCAGCAGAGGTACAGCGGTGCGGGGAGAGGTGCAGCCTTGTCGGTAAGGTGTAGAGGCGAGCGGCGACGGCAGCTGCACGAGCAGCGAGCTAGGGTTCTTCCGTCCCCGTTCTGAACAGGGAAAAAAGGGGCAGCCGATTTGTTTTGTGTCAGGTGCACATCCAGGGGTAGCTTGAGTTTTTGCCTAAATCCTCAAAATAAGAAAGTAAGTCAAAAGGGAAAATCATCAAGTTACCAAAGTTATGTTTGGGGAAAAAGAAGATCAAAGTAATGGAGGGCAAATTGTCAACGTAAGTCCCCAAGTAAATGGTGACGAGTATGGCGCGGGAGATGCGGCGGAAGACAATGGGAAGGGTAGCCTGGCAAAACAGGGCAGCAGCAACCATGGAGCCGGAATAAAATTATGAGGTTACTTCCGCAAAACAAAACCTACATAAATTTAGCATCTGATTTTGGACAAAAGTCAAATGACAATGTACCCTGGCATGAACCGCGAACCACGTGAACCAACTTCATCAGGAAACTAAGTTGCTGCTTAGGCAAGAAGGCCTTGCAGTACTCTGCAAACTACTGAGCGGATGGCAGGATGGCTTTCTAGTTGAGATTAGCCGGACACCTAGAGAGGAGAGTTGCACCTAGCACCTAAGCAGGTAGTGTCCAACTAGAGCACTGGTGCCTCCTAGCTGATTGTACATATCATGATGGATATTTCTGCTGTTTTCTCCATCTCCGATACTGGGTAGGAGCACTAGACTAGTCACCAACTCGATAATGATTATATGATTCAATAACAATCATAGCAATATGATACCGCTGCTACTGTCTAAAGAGGATTTGCAATCATTATCTCGAGAACTGATGTTGATCGCTGGCATGATTCCAAAATCATGCAGCCAAATCAACTGAACCATGGCTAGGATCGTTCAAACGTCAGGAAGCAAATTCTACCGAACTCATGTGAGACGACATGCCTAAACCTCCACGCCTGCGTAAAAAAATACGGTATCTGGGAGCATGCGACCACGCATGGACGTGGAATCCGAAACCTAGGACGAAAATTACGGACTAAAGCCAATTCCATCATCGATTGCGCATCTGAATCATCCAGATCTACCAGAAACCAACACAAATCCGACGTGAAATCAATGAATTGGCCAACCGTCGCGTGATTCGGGGGTATCGTACCTCCGGTCGGAGCTGAGACCCGCGCCCGAGGCGAGGGATGGGATGGAGGCCGGAGAGGGAGGTGAGGAGGAGTTCGTGCCCGGCTACGTCCGCGCCTAGGGCTGGCCGCCGGACTCGTGGCCGCGGAGTGGGTATGGATGGCGTCGCTGGGTGGCTCGGTGCGCGGAGGGAGGGAGAGAGGGGGGAATGGGTGAGTGAGGGAGGGAGGGAGGAGAGGACTGAGGCGTGAGGGGCGACGGGATTTTCTTGGCCTTTTTTCGCCCTTCCTGGGTTCACGCAACGTATACGTATCCACGGAATATGCTATGCTACGGCGAAAATGGCATTGTTTTTCCTTTCTTCACACGGAGAAGACGTTTACGTCTTCCATTTTCGTGTGGAGCACAAGAACAACGAAAGTGTGAATATTACCAGATTTTGGAGATCCCACTACCGACATCATTTTCCTTTAATGGACTAAACGAAATCAGGTGCATTCTCATTGATGTTTAGAAATTAAGATCACCTGCTAAAGTGAAAATATTCACCTGGTAAGCGCTGCGCTTGCCATGTTTTTCATGCTAATCGTCTAAAATGTGATTGTGATCATGTAAAGGTCAGTGTGCAATGGCCATTACTTCAGGTTGGTGCCGATGAAGTTAAACATACATAGGCTGTTTTTATGCCCTCCAGCGAGGCAGCGACCCTCTTGTCTTGGTGGTCTGCAGCCACTCCTACCATGATCGATGGATCGGGATCTACGGTCTTGGTCAAACTCAACGCCGATGCGATGCCTGCCTCTCTTCATCATTATACCTACTTCTAATTGATGATGTAACTGTTACTGAAAGTTAATAATAGATAGGTTTTGCGGTAAGGTGGTACTGGGACTTGCTGTCTTTTCACACTGGTTCATGAACATGCACTGGTTTAACCATGACACGCTTATGTTCATATGTTAGTCTGAAATCTTCTCATTCTCATTTATAAGTTTTTGATAAAACATCCAAATCCTTCTAATGTCGCAGATGCAAGCTAAATTTGCATTAATATCTTCTTACAGTGGAATAATTAACACACTAACCTTGCAGATTTTGAGAGCACATTTAGGTTAACTAATGTCCAAGTGTAGGAAACCAAGTTCCAGGGATCACCAAAAACACAAGCTGCAGTGTCAGTTTCTGTGCACTACTCAGTTCATATAACACCTTTGTTTGCGTTTAAAACTCTTCAATAAGATACAAAAACACACGAAAAGCAGACAAAAATTGCAATTTCCAAGAAAAAAACAGTATTTATCTGCAAACTGTAATTCTCTAGTTTCTGCCTCTACGCATCACCACTTGGTATTGCTGAAGCAAAATCTGATACACAAGCTAATAACATTTGTGATACAATAACAGAGTTAAGATCACACAAGTGTGCGACAAACAGTGGCACAATGGGAGTTGCCAGACATCACTGTAACATTGTTTATTAGTTCTTGAGCAGATCAGACACCATCTCCTTTGATCAGCTTGTTGATTATGCTTTTAAGAGCCGGTGCACTGGCATGGCACTGCACCTCTGATCAATGAAGCATGACCTCCCTTCCTCGGCTGCCTTGCACAGCTGCGGATCCATCGGCACCTTACCAAGAAAAGGGACCCCCATTTCAATGCACATCTTCTCTGCGCCACCACTGCTGCTGTCAAACACCTCGCTGCACGCGACAACTGACAAAAGCTCGGGAGCGTTCTCCTTGATATAGTTCATCGCCCATTCTGTAGCATCTGTCTCCCCCTCAGCACCTGGCTTTATGAATTTCAGATCTGAGAATGCCTGCCTCAAGCCACTCATGTTTTCCACAACACCTAACACTGGCACACCAACCTTCTTGCAGAAGTTGATTTCCTTCCTCACGTCAATCACAGACACTTGCTGTGGAGTCGTGACAATTATCGCACCATCAACTGATGTGGCTTGTAGATACTGGACAATAGAGATGTGCTCATCCGATGTTCCAGGAGGCGCATCCACAACAAGGTAGTCAATCTCCCCCCAATCAACATCCTTAAGAAATTGTTTGATCAATCCATTCTTGCGAGGACCCCTCCATATAACAGCATCATCAGGGTTAGACAGCATGAAGCCAATTGACATGACACCAAGGTTGGACTCCACGTAGATTGGTGACCAGCCAAGGTTGCTCTGATGAATATCCTGGCCTTCAAGGCCTAACATTTTTGGGATGCTAGGGCCGCATATATCTATGTCGAGAAGGCCAACCTGATGGTCCATTTCAGCTAGGGCAAACGAGAGCTGGGCTGAAAACGTGCTCTTTCCAACACCTCCCTTTCCTGACAAAACCAGTATCTTGTGTTTCACAGTGGCCATCCGCTCAGCAATAGCAACCAAGTCTGGAAAAACATTGCAGTAAACAGTTAGGTCATTTTTAATTTAAGAAATAGAAGCGACAGTTATTATCTGGACATCCATTGAACTCCACCGGTAACAATCTGAACGGCATGAAGCACATGCCAAAATGAGATCAAGAATGAAAACTAAGCTATGGCAATCTTCAGCAGGGGCACGTATAGTGTATTAGTTACAAGCCTTTGATCGAATGCACATGTATCCTGAATAAGGTATGTCTTGTATGTCATGAACATAATAATCTATTACTTGATAATTACTGATTGAGAAACACTGCAACCTTAGTAACATGTCCACTTCATACCCATTCACTTAGGCTTGAGCAGACAAATGGATATGAAGAATTGAAGATAAACAGAGGAGGATAGTGCCTAGTTGGCTGCAGGACACACTTTTCAAAAAATGTAATCAAGATCTACTGGCTCCATATTATTAAATCATCAATGCAACATATTAAGAACACAAGATATATGCCACGCCAGCCAAAACAGTGTGGTTCAGAGCGAGGTTGCCGAGTGTAAAGTTGACAATGAGCGTTATTAAGGATATTTTTTGGGACTACACGACCGTTGAAGGGGAGTGGACTTATTCCATATAAAGATATAAAACATGAAGGCATATATGCTGAGCAGACCAAACTTCTCCATCAATCTGGAATTCCCAAACCTCAGCATGTTAGACAGGCAAATGGTTCATATGCAACTCTACACTAAAATATTTTTATTCAAGAATATTTAGATCATTGAAGTTGAGTTGACATTCAAGTAAAGCATATCACTGTAACATCTTGCAGTCCACAATAAATTTTCTAAATCAAAACTGAGGCTAGTAACTGAAGCAGGTGTACAAATTACCAAAGCAGCACACTTACATTCAGGTAACACATCAAATCGTGTAACAACATCCACTCTAGAAGATTAAACAGATGCCGACAATCCCAAGGCGACTAAAATTTTGCTTCTTTGGAGTAAAATATTTGGTTATCCACACAGAAACAGAAAGGACATCAGCGCCTACCACCCAAAGGAAAAGAAACTACTACTGTGTTCTTTCGTGATAATCTCCAGTAGATTATTTGGCTTGCTCTAGGAGAGGAAACTACAGGTCAATTAATTGAACCAAGCAAATCCCCTTGAGTAAAAGGAACAAGACCAAAATATATATCACTTCTACAGTTCTACTCTAGTAAAACTTCAGCAGTGGCAGTTCCATCTATTTCCGTTCCACGGGCAGTGGATGTGGCTCCATTAGTAGCAGTGTCCATGGAACCCAAACTTCTTGTATGTGTTTATAAGAGATAAGGCATTAGAACATAAGTACAGCCTTTAATCCACGATTCTGATTGCTTTACAAAATAAAAATGTAACTGAATTGAATATAATTAACCATATATGAATGACACATTTTTAAAACTGTACCAAGCATCTGCAATTATGTTTGTTCTGATTCATCTATCGGCGTGATACATGCACTATGCCAAAGATCATCTACCACCTGGATGCAGCCAGACCAACCCAACTCACATGATTATCAGACTGCATTAAATCCTAATACAACCCAGAAATACTCAAGAAAAACAATAATAAATTGATGGAATCAAATTTTCTTTAATCGCCACATTATAAGTTCCAGTATCAACTTCCTTTTCTGGTGTTTTGGGCATTGCTTTCTCAAAACTACAGACAGGTTAACTAGTCCTACCACCATTACACTGGCTACCGCCACTTTGATTCTTATGAGACTGCATATGTAGAGTCAGTATGCACAACCAGTTCTATTGTTCGGAATGCATAAGTATTGCATCTTAATCAAGTCATCGGTGGTCATTCAAAATCCAGTAAAGAAGAACCCTGAATATATTAAGGTTAACATACCACATCTTCAACTACAGTAGTGGAAGTCAAAACCTACCTAAACCAGAGGGTTTACATCAAAATGCATGAGACAAGGGCACTAATATCTAATTACCAGGATCGGGGCCCTTAGGGGCCGTGGCGCAAATCTGCTGGTTAGGACATCCGGCGCAGGAATCCGCCTTGCCCGCCTCCTCCGACTGCGTTCCAGGGCAATCTGCACAACGACCACACAACAATCAGGATTAAAATATCCATTCATCCATCGCAAGACGACCTGGAAAACATGAGAACATGGACGACCAAATCTGCCCCAAATCCAAAGAAAAGGGAAACAGGTGGTAAGGGAAGAAGCGGCTGCTTACGCGCATTGGCATCCTCCGGGACGTTACCTTTGCTACCGCCATTCTCCATATCTTCTGCAAAATAAAACATATATAAAGTTAACATCCAAATTGGGACAAAGATAGTGAGACGAATACTACAAATAACAATATATCATCCTCCCTGGCATGAGAAACATCAGCCAAATTGCATCACCAAATGAGATTGTCGCTTAGGCAATATGTGGAGACAAAGCAACCTAGCTAATTGTTCTTTTTCTCTCGAAAAGGAAAGCAACATACGGGAAGTAAAATTAAGGGCGCATCAGGGACACTAGACTACATGGAGTCTATTTCAACATACCAAACCAGCGAGAACTAAACATAGAAATGTATGTGAGAGTGAGATTGATCTAACAAGAAGCCAATATATGCAAATACAAATGAATGTAGAAGCTGTCAACTTCCCAAAACTAACAGACACTGAATCTTTGCACTTAAATAACAATCCAGTAGCTACTAGGACTTAGACCATCCATCTGCAGGAGCGGAGCACAAAAAGGTTGTTTGCTTTAATATCATGGTTACTGCACATAAGGTTTCCTTGCATCTTGTCTGTGTGCCAGCATGTGGGGAACACGGAACTTTTTGGCATCACCACCAAATTGATCTAATAAGGAGCAGCAGTAGCGACAACTTTGGTTTAGCTGACCAAGAACCGGATCTACAGAAGAATAACCCTAGAACCTGGGCCCCCACTGAGTGGGGCGGCGGGCGGAGCAGCAGCAGCAGCAGGCGAACGACGTGGGGTTGCGACGTGGAGAATAAGGGGATTGGCGGCTGCAGCACCGAAGCCCTCCTAATCGGAGCCTCTAAATCCTAACCCTAGCTCTGAGCAGAAGGAGGAGAGCGAGATGAGGGGCTCGTACCAAGCGTCGTGGGGGCAGAGCTCGCCTTTTGCCGCAGAATACCGCCGCCGACCGCCGTCTATACCTCCGGCCGCCGCAGTTCTGTTGCTGGGGTCTGGGTGGACTGGGAAGTGGGAAAACCCTGGCCAGCGAGGGAGGGTATCGGGCGGCTGATCCTGGTCGAACGGCTGGGACATTTCGGTCGTCGCGCGGCTGATTGCCGAATATTGAACCGGTGTTGTCGAGAACAATTTTGCTTCTTGTTCGCTTGCTCAATTTCGTTTCCATCTGTCATTTCTCTAGAATTGACTTTTTCTATCAAAAAAATTAGACGAATGACGTTTGCCTACAGCTAGGAAAGGATAAAAATGTTTAAAAGTATCGATATCATGTACCCATTATTTTTTATCATGTGTCATCTTTTGCATACAAGAATTTTAAAGAATATATTGGTTGAAGAATAGGGGAAACAAATAAAGAAAATCCATGTCGGCATGTTATGTTTTGTCTCATCTTAGATGAGCTCTAGCTGGACTCTCTTCCGGAGTTTACTCTTGCTTCTCAGTCTATAAGAGCATCTCCACCGAGGCTCTCAAAGTGCCTCCGTGTGACGACTTCAAATTTGATACAAATTCGAAGTGCCCGTTATGTAATCCATCACAATCCCAGAATCAGTGTTGTGATTTACATAACGTAGTTGATATCACAGTCATAGACATTAATAGTAAATAAAGGGGGTTACATAAGTGGTCGTACAGACCAAACCTTACAATTCATCAATATGCAGCGGAATAACACTTTGGGTCCATATTGTCAAGCTTCAACCGCACAAGCAAAGCAGACAGTAGGAAACGAGCCTAATTCGCAAAGTCGTCAATGATTTCTTCCTTCTTGATTTCTCTCCTTCAAGTCTGGCCAAGTTAATAGCCAGGGACAGAGCCGTGAGTACATTGCATGCACTCGCAAACCATCTTATAAATAAATAAATGAATAGAGAATGCATAGTTCATATAGTGGTCTAAGCTCTAGGTTCATTTGCATAAAGCAGAATTTCCTTTCAAAGATCTTTTATCTAAAATGGTAAGAAAAACATTTAGCTCTTTATAAATCTCTAGATGGAGTCCCCCAAATGTCAATTCTTTTGTTCACCAAGTCACCTTCATGGTCATCAAAATTCATTGTCAAGTCACCTTTCTCAAATCATTTTCAAAGTAAAACTTGATAACGGCCAAGCAGCGCCAAACCAACCGTCCATGACCGCGGACGCGGCTATTCGAATAGTTTTACACTCTGCAGAGGTTGTACACTTTACCCACATCATCCGACTACTCATCGTGTGGGCAACTTCCCCGCATAACAACATATGCCACGACAAGCAGCCGACCATTAATGTTTCACCTGCCCGCCTTAGCATAAACACTACCGCCTAGAGATGTACCCCTCAACACCGGAGTCCAAGAAGCTGTCCGGAGTGTGCAAAGTTCCCAGCCGCTTGTCCCACCGGAATGCCACTAACCGAGGTAGGGTCCTACACCCGGTAGTCCATTTTCAATGAGGGCTCTTCGGCTTGTACCCCAACCACCTATGAAGAGGAGGACAAGGCGAGCCTAGGCCGTAGCCACAGGGTGCCCTGGAAGAGGAGTCCCTGGTCGGACTTCCATTTACATGTTATAGGGTCTACACTAAGGCGAAACAAACTACTCCACTAAGCCCTGTCCCATACCAGGATAATGTGGTCGCACTGTATGATTGGTCCAGTGGTACTTCACTCATTTATCATTTTTGTCAAACCTTCATGTCACCTTCACCATGTCACCATTTTGTAAATAGTTTTCAAAGTCACCCTTGGGAAGGTTGCCCATCTCCAAGGTTTGTATTTCAAAATCATCCTTGGGCAAGGTTGCCCCTTTCCAAGGTTTTCATTTCACAATCTTCATGATCTCCATTGGGGTTCCCACCTAGTCATTTTCCATGAATGCCTTCAGCTCAAGCATGATCCTCATGAGGGCACAAGGATCTAGGTAGGTATATTGGATAGGCTTAGCTTGATGCTCTACTTAGCATCCACTAAGGAAAGGGTTTCTCAAAGGTAGGCTAGGTTTGATGCCCTTGATGTCATCCACAAAAAGAGTTGGATGCACTTGTCAAGAAAGACATCACTACTTATTTGCAACTTGGTAACAATCATTTTAGCATGTATTTTTATTTAAAAGCAAGTAAACATGCATTATAAAACTGGGTAATGGTATGATCAAAAGATGGCTTGCCTGGCTTGGCAATGTCATAGGCTTCTTCATCTTCATCTCGGGTTGGGTAGTCTCCATCACCATGGCTTGGTTGACTTCGGGATCCATTCTCCTTACTCTCGTTATCGTCTAACCGTCGAAAATCAAATAAGCATACAATCATCACACAATTCACAAACAACACATACTTACTATAATAAGGATACTTGGGTAAGAGAAACGATCTAGGAAGTCTATGGAGAGTGGTTTCGACGATAATTGAGTTTCGATGGATGAGATGATTGAGTGGTTGTATCTAAGTAGGGTTTATTCATTTTGGATTATGAAAATATCTCCTACAAGTCCTTATTGACCAAGGTCATGGACTAATGTAGATATTTAAGATTAGGGTTCAACCAAAGAGGATTCATAGGATTTATAGTATTTCTCTTTTATTGAAGCCATTTCTAAGTTGCAACTATTTAGTAATCAAATTTGAATCTTCAAGTACCATCTATTAATCCTAGTTGAATTGGATCAAGGGTTATAGATCAATATTTAGAAATGTGGTTGATTCGAATTGGTTTCATATCATTTCCATTTATTTTGAAATAGGTGTGCAAGTTTGAGTTTCTAATTACTATCATGTAGGATTAAATTTCCAAATACTTCCTACAAGTACACATGGACTAAGATCAATACCTATAGATAGGTATTTGGAAATATGGTTTAACAATAAGAGTTCCATAAAAATTTTGATTATAGATTTGAGTTTACTAAAATCCTATATGGCAAATGCCTATTTAACCATATAGGTAATTAGCATTTACTTAAAAAGGTTCAAAAATGAGATATAATGCCATAGACAGATGGGTATCACTAATTGTGAATTTCTAAAGTTGGATTTATATTTTTAAGAATTTTATTTGAATTGATATGGATTTTCTAAGTTGGAAAAGCTCCTATTTTGTTATTTTTACTGCAACTATTATGTAAATCTAATTGTGTTGAAACCACTTCTAAAGGATAGCTTATGTTCTAAGGTTTCCAGAACATCTTCATTTGTTAAATTTGAGTTAGTAGAACTCCGGGAAAATTAAATTTAAGCAAGCATCTGAATGGGTTTTTCAAAAATCGAAAATCGAACCATCCCTTTTTTTTTTATCCGGGCCGGACACGCAGATCTTACTGGGCCGGCCCACTAGGCTAAGCTGGCCGGGTGAGCAGGGAAAAAAATAGGGAGCCGGCCTGACAGCGGGGCCCAGCTGTTAGGATCGAATTAAACGAAACGGTACGTTCTTCTTCCTCGACGCGGGATACTGCGAGGAACTCACCGACGGCGAGGCGAAGGGCGCGGCGGCGTAGCTCGACGAGGAAGGCACGGGAGGCGACGGCGACTTGCAGTCCGGCGGAGGAGCTCCTCCTCTTCCACCTCGTCCAGGCGGCAGCTGGAGGGAGCGGCTGGAACACCGGGAACGGCACGACGTCCTGCAGCTCGGCCTGCTCCGGCGAGCTCAAACCGGCGAGCAACTAGCGAAGCGAGGATGTCTAGGAGGTAGAGGGAGGTGAGGCGAATCCTTTCAGGCCAACAGGGGGCCCTTTTATAGGCGGGAGAGGGAGCACGGGGCGAGGGGATCTGCGGAGAGAGCGCGGCCGGTGTCGGCCGTGGGAGGGGCAAGGCTTGGTTCTGGCATAGGCGGCGGGCTGCGGCGTGTTGTAGGAGTGTCGGGGACGTGATGGCGCGGCAAGGTGACGACGGAATCGATGGGGAGCAGTGGTGCCTGTGGACGTGGTCGGGGTGACTTCTCCTCCTTTCTTCCTTGTCTCACGGCCTGGGTCGGGGCTGGGGAGGCTGGGCTCGACAGAGGGAGGAAGTCCACGACATGGCTACAGGACCTGGGCGAACATGAACAGCGATGCTCACAGTAGAACCGATTTTCTAGATTTTTGCCCACCACGTGTTCGATCAAATGCCCGCAAGAAATTTAAATTCAAATTTTTGAAAACGGCCACCGTGGGTTGTCAAGATATTGGACAAGGGTTCCAGGGATATTTTTGTTTCGAAGAAATAACAAGTTTTGCAAAAATTTATATTTCAAACTTGGGTATTGTCACTGTTTCAGATTCAAAGTTTGGCTGATGATTGCGTGGGTTTCTGGTTTGAGTTTTTGTTGGAAAACTCTTGGTTGAGTTAGTATGCAGCATGGTCAAGCTCAACTAACTGACCACACCCATACTTGAGTTACAGATTTCTTATTCTAAGTGTCCAAAGTAGGGTAGTGGTTAACTTTTTCTAGATCATCTTTTCTTCTCTTTTTCTTTATTTCTCTTGCTTCTGGTTCTTTTGATCTTTGTGGTTCTTCTCTAATGCTTCTATTGATTAGGTTTGAATTAACTAAACATTGCACAACAAATTATTACACACATGAAATCATAAAAGACCTATATTAAACATCTATGCATACATGCAATATGAAGTGCAAAGATTTATCTTGGTCCAAAGGTGTTGGTTTTCTTGGAGATGACATGGAGTTGGGAATGACCTCTTATTTGAATTCAAGCTTTGGTAGAAATTTAAATAGGTTTCCAAGTAGTTTTTGTTTTCAAACTTCGCAGGCTTTGATTGAATATAACTTGTTCTTATCTGTGGTGGAGAGGTGCACGATGGTCCAGTTCAAGAATTTCTTAGTACAAAGGGGTAAAGTAGTGTAATCAGTAATATTTGGAAAATAGCTTTTCTTATCTTTTCGATTCCGGGTTTTGGTGTTTCTTCTCAATTCTTTATGTTTTCTTCCTGGTTGCATGGGATGGGATGACTTTGTTTATTTGAACGATGTTTCCCAATGGATTTGGCCTGCACTTATGCAAGATTGAAATATGTAGAAAAACTATTTTGATTAACTCATTTAATAAGCACAGGTCTTATTTTTGGTCTTCAAGTTTGGTTAAGAAATCAGGGGAGGTTTTCAAAGGGTTAATATTTGGAGAAGGTAGTATATACATACAAATCATTTTGGAAATCTTCATTTGATGGAGAGAAAAATAATTTTCGAAAATGGAATCTTTTTATTCTACTATTTTAAAAACAATCTAGGTTTCTTGAAATAAGATTTTACTTCCTTTCCAAATAGTTTCTTTTTGGAGGGCTTAAATTGTTTGGCTCAAAGGATTTGTTTTCAAACCTTTCTCAGATTCTTTCTTTTCATTTGAAGCATGGGAGCAAATGCTCAAACTCAGAAGTTTTAAAAGACAAGAAATTATTCTTGTATTTAAAATAAAAGTTTTTGTTGTCTCCAAAATTTGGTATCTTAGTAAATCCATTTATTTTTTATTTCCCAAAAATTTGGGTTGTTACAATCTTCCCCCCTTAAAAAGAATCTCGTCCCGAGATTCACAAGTTAAGATTGAGATAGATTGAGAGATGAGATTACCAGATAAGAGATGGAGTGTATATTGATTCCTATCAAGATAGAAAGATTGGGTACACCCAAAATGTGATAAGGCTAAATGGGCCAAAACACATATTCACCAATCACATAGCAAGGTCAACAAACAATCAGACATTTCAAAAACAAAATATTTTAGGTTTAAACCATAGAACTTCATAAAACAAGGTCTTGTGGATTATAGGTCTGGTTTCACAAAGAGATAAAACAAGACTACTAGTATGAAACTAAGGTGGCTCCGGCTTCTTGATGACTTGTGTTCCAAAATCTTGATCCAACTTGTTCATACTACTTTGTAACTAGGAGCAACTTCGGGGGTACACGGCTGGTTCGTGATGGTTGATTTCCTTCTCTTCGTGCCTTCAGGTTGTAAGAGTTGCTTCGGGGTATTCCGGAAAGGTTTCTTCCTTCTCATGCAGATGTTGAGGTTATCTTCAATAGTAATGGGTTTTCGATTACGGGTCGTAGATGAGAGGGAAAAGTTCTAAAAAATGTTTCTCACACGGGTTGATATTTTTCAGAGTTTATTGTGGGTTAGAAAGACAATTTTTTTTTTGAATAAACAAGATGTTGGGATGGTGACTACATGTTGCCGGATGGCATATGAGCAACACATCTCAAAACAGATCAACCATTCAAACACACAAGGCAGTAAGCACACTTAGTAATCGTGAGGTAAGGGTAGCTCAATGAAATCAACTGAGCATTTCCTATAAATCCTATGGGTCAAAAGTTGTTGGGTCTTCATCATTTCTGATCACTCTCAATTTGCTCTTGAAGTCTTTGTCTCACTGGGTTGACTCTTGTTGGAAGATTTCTGGATCAGGTGAAGAGACTCTCTTTCGATGGTAGCGGTCGTAGTTGACATCCAAGGTTGAAGTCTTGAAAAATATTGAGTCCCTCATCTTTTGATTCAAAAGTCCTTCGGTCTTAGGTTGGTATATCGTCCATAGTATTAATTTGAAGTAGATGAGGAATAGAGTAAAACAAATATTGGAAAAGACCTTGTAATTCAAGAGGTAAATAAATTCTTTGTCAAAATCTCTTGAGAGTATATGTTGAGAGTGTAAGATATTTGAAGTGAATAAGATGGGAGTATAAGTTGGGCTTTGGGTACCAAAGCAAATAGGTTTCTTTTGTAACAATATGTTTTTGTGAACATATCACTTTCTTAGCTAACGACCATGCTAACTAAGGTCTCCTGAGGTCATGATAGTCCTGATACCAAACTTGTGATATCAGAGATATCATTTTCTAACGACCATGCTAACTAGGGTTTCCTAGAGTCAGCCTAGGCTCTGATACCAACTTGTGACGACCTCAAATTTGATACAAATTCGAAGTGCCCGTTGTGTAATCCATCACAATCCCAGAATCAGTGTTGTGATTTACATAACGTAGTTGATATCACAGTCATAGACATTAATAGTAAATAAAGGGGGTTACATAAGTGGTCGTACAGACCAAACCTTACAATTCATCAATATGCAGCGGAATAACACTTTGGGTCCATATTGTCAAGCTTCAACCGCACAGGCAAAGCAGACAGTAGGAAACGAGCCTAATTCGCAAAGTCGTCAATGATTTCTTCCTTCTTGATTTCTCTCCTTCAAGTCTGGCCAAGTTAATAGCCAGGGACAGAGCCGTGAGTACATTGCATGCACTCGCAAACCATCTTATAAATAAATAAATGAATAGAGAATGCATAGTTCATATAGTGGTCTAAGCTCTAGGTTCATTTGCATAAAGCAGAATTTCCTTTCAAAGATCTTTTATCTAAAATGGTAAGAAAAACATTTAGCTCTTTATAAATCTCTAGATGGAGTCCCCCAAATGTCAATTCTTTTGTTCACCAAGTCACCTTCATGGTCATCAAAATTCATTGTCAAGTCACCTTTCTCAAATCATTTTCAAAGTAAAACTTGATAACGGCCAAGCAGCGCCAAACCAACCGTCCATGACCGCGGACGCGGCTATTCGAATAGTTTTACACTCTGCAGAGGTTGTACACTTTACCCACATCATCCGACTACTCATCGTGTGGGCAACTTCCCCGCATAACAACATATGCCACGACAAGCAGCCGACCATTAATGTTTCACCTGCCCGCCTTAGCATAAACACTACCGCCTAGAGATGTACCCCTCAACACCGGAGTCCAAGAAGCTGTCCGGAGTGTGCAAAGTTCCCAGCCGCTTGTCCCACCGGAATGCCACTAACCGAGGTAGGGTCCTACACCCGGTAGTCCATTTTCAATGAGGGCTCTTCGGCTTGTACCCCAACCACCTATGAAGAGGAGGACAAGGCGAGCCTAGGCCGTAGCCACAGGGTGCCCTGGAAGAGGAGTCCCTGGTCGGACTTCCATTTACATGTTATAGGGTCTACACTAAGGCGAAACAAACTACTCCACTAAGCCCTGTCCCATACCAGGATAATGTGGTCGCACTGTATGATTGGTCCAGTGGTACTTCACTCATTTATCATTTTTGTCAAACCTTCATGTCACCTTCACCATGTCACCATTTTGTAAATAGTTTTCAAAGTCACCCTTGGGAAGGTTGCCCATCTCCAAGGTTTGTATTTCAAAATCATCCTTGGGCAAGGTTGCCCCTTTCCAAGGTTTTCATTTCACAATCTTCATGATCTCCATTGGGGTTCCCACCTAGTCATTTTCCATGAATGCCTTCAGCTCAAGCATGATCCTCATGAGGGCACAAGGATCTAGGTAGGTATATTGGATAGGCTTAGCTTGATGCTCTACTAAGCATCCACTAAGGAAAGGGTTTCTCAAAGGTAGGCTAGGTTTGATGCCCTTGATGTCATCCACAAAAAGAGTTGGATGCACTTGTCAAGAAAGACATCACTACTTATTTGCAACTTGGTAACAATCATTTTAGCATGTATTTTTATTTAAAAGCAAGTAAACATGCATTATAAAACTGGGTAATGGTATGATCAAAAGATGGCTTGCCTGGCTTGGCAATGTCATAGGCTTCTTCATCTTCATCTCGGGTTGGGTAGTCTCCATCACCATGGCTTGGTTGACTTCGGGATCCATTCTCCTTACTCTCGTTATCGTCTAATCGTCGAAAATCAAATAAGCATACAATCATCACACAATTCACAAACAACACATACTTACTATAATAAGGATACTTGGGTAAGAGAAACGATCTAGGAAGTCTACGGAGAGTGGTTTCGACGATAATTGAGTTTCGATGGATGAGATGATTGAGTGGTTGTATCTAAGTAGGGTTTATTCATTTTGGATTATGAAAATATCTCCTACAAGTCCTTATTGACCAAGGTCATGGACTAATGTAGATATTTAAGATTAGGGTTCAACCAAAGAGGATTCATAGGATTTATAGTATTTCTCTTTTATTGAAGCCATTTCTAAGTTGCAACTATTTAGTAATCAAATTTGAATCTTCAAGTACCATCTATTAATCCTAGTTGAATTGGATCAAGGGTTATAGATCAATATTTAGAAATGTGGTTGATTCGAATTGGTTTCATATCATTTCCATTTATTTTGAAATAGGTGTGCAAGTTTGAGTTTCTAATTACTATCATGTAGGATTAAATTTCCAAATACTTCCTACAAGTACACATGGACTAAGATCAATACCTATAGATAGGTATTTGGAAATATGGTTTAACAATAAGAGTTCCATAAAAATTTTGATTATAGATTTGAGTTTACTAAAATCCTATATGGCAAATGCCTATTTAACCATATAGGTAATTAGCATTTACTTAAAAAGGTTCAAAAATGAGATATAATGCCATAGACAGATGGGTATCACTAATTGTGAATTTCTAAAGTTGGATTTATATTTTTAGGAATTTTATTTGAATTGATATGGATTTTCTAAGTTGGAAAAGCTCCTGTTTTGTTATTTTTACTGCAACTATTATGTAAATCTAATTGTGTTGAAACCACTTCTAAAAGATAGCTTATGTTCTAAGGTTTCCAGAACATCTTCATTTGTTAAATTTGAGTCAGTAGAACTCCGGGAAAATTAAATTTAAGCAAGCATCTGAATGGGTTTTTCAAAAATCGAAAATCGAACCATCCCTTTTTTTTTATCCGGGCCGGACACGCAGATCTTACTGGGCCGGCCCACTAGGCTAAGCTGGCCGGGTGAGCAGGGAAAAAAATAGGGAGCCGGCCTGACAGCGGGGCCCAGCTGTCAGGATCGAATTAAACGAAACGGTACGTTCTTCTTCCTCGACGCGGGATACTGCGAGGAACTCACCGACGGCGAGGCGAAGGGCGCGGCGGCGTAGCTCGACGAGGAAGGCACGGGAGGCGACGGCGACTTGCAGTCCGGCGGAGGAGCTCCTCCTCTTCCACCTCGTCCAGGCGGCAGCTGGAGGGAGCGGCTGGAACACCGGGAACGGCATGACGTCCTGCAGCTCGGCCTGCTCCGGCGAGCTCAAACCGGCGAGCAACTAGCGAAGCGAGGATGTCTAGGAGGTAGAGGGAGGTGAGGCGAATCCTTTCAGGCCAACAGGGGGCCCTTTTATAGGCGGGAGAGGGAGCACGGGGCGAGGGGATCTGCGGAGAGAGCGCGGCCGGTGTCGGCCGTGGGAGGGGCAAGGCTTGGTTCTGGCATAGGCGGCAGGCTGCGGCGTGTTGTAGGAGTGTCGGGGACGTGATGGCGCGGCAAGGTGACGACGGAATCGATGGGGAGCAGTGGTGCCTGTGGACGTGGTCGGGGTGACTTCTCCTCCTTTCTTCCTTGTCTCACGGCCTGGGTCGGGGCTGGGGAGGCTGGGCTCGACAGAGGGAGGAAGTCCACGACATGGCTACAGGACCTGGGCGAACATGAACAGCGATGCTCACAGTAGAACCGATTTTCTAGATTTTTGCCCACCACGTGTTCGATCAAATGCCCGCAAGAAATTTAAATTCAAATTTTTGAAAACGGCCACCGTGGGTTGTCAAGATATTGGACAAGGGTTCCAGGGATATTTTTGTTTCGAAGAAATAACAAGTTTTGCAAAAATTTATATTTCAAACTTGGGTATTGTCACTGTTTCAGATTCAAAGTTTGGCTGATGATTGCGTGGGTTTCTGGTTTGAGTTTTTGTTGGAAAACTCTTGGTTGAGTTAGTATGCAGCATGGTCAAGCTCAACTAACTGACCACACCCATACTTGAGTTACAGATTTCTTATTCTAAGTGTCCAAAGTAGGGTAGTGGTTAACTTTTTCTAGATCATCTTTTCTTCTCTTTTTCTTTATTTCTCTTGCTTCTGGTTCTTTTGATCTTTGTGGTTCTTCTCTAATGCTTCTATTGATTAGGTTTGAATTAACTAAACATTGCACAACAAATTATTACACACATGAAATCATAAAAGACCTATATTAAACATCTATGCATACATGCAATATGAAGTGCAAAGATTTATCTTGGTCCAAAGGTGTTGGTTTTCTTGGAGATGACATGGAGTTGGGAATGACCTCTTATTTGAATTCAAGCTTTGGTAGAAATTTAAATAGGTTTCCAAGTAGTTTTTGTTTTCAAACTTCGCAGGCTTTGATTGAATATAACTTGTTCTTATCTGTGGTGGAGAGGTGCACTGATGGTCCAGTTCAAGAATTTCTTAGTACAAAGGGGTAAAGTAGTGTAATCAGTAATATTTGGAAAATAGCTTTTCTTATCTTTTCGATTCCGGGTTTTGGTGTTTCTTCTCAATTCTTTATGTTTTCTTCCTGGTTGCATGGGATGGGATGACTTTGTTTATTTGAACGATGTTTCCCAATGGATTTGGCCTGCACTTATGCAAGATTGAAATATGTAGAAAAACTATTTTGATTAACTCATTTAATAAGCACAGGTCTTATTTTTGGTCTTCAAGTTTGGCTAAGAAATCAGGGGAGGTTTTCAAAGGGTTAATATTTGGAGAAGGTAGTATATACATACAAATCATTTTGGAAATCTTCATTTGATGGAGAGAAAAATAATTTTCGAAAATGGAATCTTTTTATTCTACTATTTTAAAAACAATCTAGGTTTCTTGAAATAAGATTTTACTTCCTTTCCAAATAGTTTCTTTTTGGAGGGCTTAAATTGTTTGGCTCAAAGGATTTGTTTTCAAACCTTTCTCAGATTCTTTCTTTTCATTTGAAGCATGGGAGCAAATGCTCAAACTCAGAAGTTTTAAAAGACAAGAAATTATTCTTGTATTTAAAATAAAAGTTTTTGTTGTCTCCAAAATTTGGTATCTTAATAAATCCATTTATTTTTATTTCCCAAAAATTTGGGTTGTTACACTCCGGCGTGTTAATTTAACCTTGGATGAAAATGAGGTCACATCCATTGACGAAGGAATTATCCCTCGGGTCCTCGGCATTGGCCTATCTGGTTTCTGGCCCAGATGAGCGTCCACCAAACGGATACCAAGGCCCATAAGCACGGTTGTCCGGCGCAGCCCAAGAGCAAGACTTGGTGTGTACCGCGAGGACTCGAAGAACAAGACCTAGTCGAATTAGGACTTGTTTAGGGTTTATTCAAACCGCCCTTATCTGTAGTTGACTTGGAGAGCAATCCCGAGACCAACCTTCGCTTATAAAAGGTTGAGAGGGAGATGCAAGAACCTCTCTAGACACTGTTTCCATCATCCACCCGAGCGCTCGAATCCTCGAGAGCTCCTCACCTTCGGCTAGATCCAATCTACGCCCCCACTGTAAACACCATCGTTGTAAACACCCAAGCAATAAAGTCAGACAAGCAGGACGTAGGTCGTTACCCGCCAAGGGGGCCAAACCTGGGTAAAACCCGTGTGTCTTCGTCTTGTCTGATCGCCGTCGAGTTCGCCGGATCCGCTAATCGCACCATGAATCGAAAGCCCTCAAGCATGGGAATTGTCGGGGTCAAACCTCGTCAATTGGCGCCGACCGTGGGGATGACGGGTTCTGGATCTACGTATTCGTCGGCTCCTTCAACAACCATCACCAACTCGCCTGCATCGATGATCGTCGTCGAATCGCCTGCATCACCAATCGTCGTTGGCACTTCATCAGCAATCGCCATTGACTCGCCGGCATCGCCAATCGTCGTCGGCTCATCACCAGCACCTGTCGTCGATCCTTCATCGCCCATCGACATGACTTCATCGACCACCCTCGAAATGCCACCAGCGACCATCGTCGACATCGCTCCAACGACCATCATCGACACCGCTTCACCAACCACCGTCGACACCACCTCGCTGATCATCATCGAAACCACATCGCCGATGATCATCGATTCTGCATCGACAATCGCCACCCCCTTCCCGCGCCCGACAGGGCCAGCTTCGGCAAGGACTGGAGGCTTTGAGCTGGCTATCGGCTCGTTCAACTTCTACGTGGACGAAGTCGGCGTCGGTGAACTGATCTCCATGTCCGACTCAACCTCGCTCGCCGCTGTTTCGGTGGCTCTGAAATATTTTGGAGTCTATACCCAAAAAAATTTGACTATAGCCTCGGGGGATACTCCCATCGGGAGTGCTAGTCGCGCACCCGATGCAGATGAAATTATCAAGTTCAAAATTCCAAAAGGTGACTTATTATACATACATTGGAGTAAATTATCGACTTCATTGTCACAACATCTGATGAAGGAACGCCAAATAGGCCCTCGATATTAGCTTACCTGGTTTTCGGCCCAGGAGGAATAATCGTCGAAGGGACAGCAAGGTCCATGAAGCTAGCAGCCTGGCGTGGCCTAGGCACAAGACTTGCCACACAAGTTAGAGATTCGATGGAGAAGACCTAGTTGGATTAGGACTCGATTAGGATTTCACCTACCAACTTTGTACGTAGCTGCCTTGGAGAGCAATCCCGAGACCCAACCTTTGCATATAAAAGGTTGGGAGGGAGAACTAAGAAACTCTCTACACACTTTTTCACTACCACACGCCGGAGCGCTCGAAACACCAAGAGCTCTTCGCCTTTGGTTAGATCCAATCTACACCACCATTGTAACACCTCTTTTGTAGCCACCCCATCAATAAAGTCAGACAAGCAGGACGTAGGTCTTTACCCTACCAAGGGGGCCAAACCTGGGTAAAACTCGTGTCCTTCTGCTTTCGTCTGATCGTCGTCGAGTTCGTCGGATCCCACTAGCGCTCCATGTCTCGAAAGCCCATAAACATGGGCATTGCCAGGGTTGAACCTCGTCAATTGGCGCCGACCGTGGGAACGACGGGATCTGGATCTACGGATTCGCCGGCTCCTTCACCAACCACCGCCATCGACACCACCATCGACAGCGCGCTGTCCGCCATCGATACCGCCATCGACAACGCGCCGTCCGCCATCGACACCGCCATCGACAGCGCGCCGTCCGTCATCGACACCATCATCGGCAGCGCTTCGCCCACCGTCAACATCGACAGCGTCGAGCCGACGACCGCTTCAGGGCTCGACATCGACCTCGCAGCGACGGCCATCATCGGGTCCGTCTCAGGCTCGGCAGGACCTACTTCGGCAAGAACCGGAGGTTTTGACATGGCTTTCAGGCTGTTCAATTTCTGCATGGACAACGACGGAGCAATGGAGCTGATCTCCATCAGCGACTCGGCCCCGCCCATGGCCGATCCAAGCACACCACCGGCTATCGGGGACATTCCCTCGATGACAACACCGCTGACGCCGTCGAAAGGAGAGCTAAGGACGGAAACTTCGACCCCATCAGTTGGGTCGAACGACTTTCAAGATCCGCCACCATCCCCAACCACTGCCTACTGCGTCGAGTGCGACGCTTATCACTTCGTGGGCGTCGGAGACTTCTCCGCTCACGAGATCGCCGGCTGCGAGGACCCTCGAGGGGGCACCGCAGCCATCTATCCGATGATATCCGAGTGCGAATGGGCTCTCAACGCCCTCACGCTCCATCCTACACCCTACGACCCTGATTACGTCGAGGGGCTGTACTCGGACTTCACATGTTCAAACGATGACATCTACCCCGAGGCCAAGGGGAAGATTGGCAATTCGGCTAGCTCATATTCGAGCGAATCCGCCGCATAAAGTGATGGATACGTGGCCGATTACGACTCTGACATCATGATTGAGGTCGGATTGTACATCGAAGATGACGACATCTACCCTCCCGCACTGGGCGAAATCAGCGACGACTCGATCCCGCCATTCGGAGGACACTGCATGATGGCGTCGCGTGGAGACGGGAATGAGCACAGAACCAATGATGATCGAATTCGGTCAAACACCGGTCGTCAGTTCATAACGCAAGACCAGATCCGGCACGCAAGGAGAGTGTACTCGGGCGAAGCAAATATGGGCCCTAATCCGAGCCCGCAGGAGCTAGCTGCGCTCCGATTCGTCGTCCAAGAGCAGAAGGACCAGATTAGCGCCGATAGGTGCATTCTGGAGCGACGCAGAGACGAGGCTGACGCGTCCAGCAGAAGACGGGCTGAATGATCGTCTCATTACTCATCGAGCGTCCAGCATAGGATGCGGTCGCACATCCAGCCTGGGGCCGATGTGCACAACGTCACCCGGAATTTAGAAGCGGAATTTAACGAAGCTGAGCTGCTGCCCAAAACCAAGGAAGCTGCAATCATGGCTGCAGTAGCATATATTGTCGTGAACACTCCAAACGACGACGAGCATATGCGGCATCTGTGGAACCTGGCGCTCGAAGGAGTTATGGTGCTTCAAGACACAACTAACCAAAGGCACGAAACGACGCCAAGAAGAACTATCCCGCCAGTGGAGCAGTTCAGGCACCCAGCAGCGGCGCCAGCAGTCGCCCCCAGGACTCAAGTGGTGGAACCTATCAACGGAGAACTTCGACACGGCCTGGCTCAGAACAGAGTCGACTCAGCACGTGCACGATGCGATGCGCGTCGCTTCGAAGAGGAATGCGAGCTGGAAACATTCAGCGGTAATCGCGACGGACTGTGCGGAGCAGAATGCTTTAGCCTCCTGATTCGTTCCACGCCACTGCCGAAAGGGATCAAGCTCAGTGATAGCGTAGTCAAGTTCAACGGGCAGCAGGACCCCCGAATTTGGCTCGATGACTTCATCACCACCATCACCATTGGCGGTGGATCTAGAGATAACGCCCTCCAGTTACTGTCGCTGCACTTGAAAGACAACGCAAGGGCGTGACTGAACAACCTTGCTCCTGACAGCATTCGCTCTTGGGAGGAGTTTCGGCAAGCATTTATCGTGAACTTTCGGGGCACCTCATGACGGCCCACCTTGTTCGAAGAGTTGCGCCTGTGCGTACAGAAGACCGGAGAAAACCTGAGGTCATACATCTCACGATGGATCAGCCTCCGCAACACGGTGGAAAATATTTTGCCCGAGAGAGCCATCGACGCTTTTCGGGACGGTCTTATCCGACGCGACTTCAAGGAAGAGCTAGGACGTTGCAAGCCGAAAACCATCGACCATCTTATGAGCTTGGCAAACGAGTGGGCTGACGGAGAAGACTCCATCGCGGCCCCTAGGAGCCGTCGACGATCAGCAGATCGTGACGTTGACCCAAAAGATCAGTTTCACTCCAACTCTCGAAAGAAGGGTCGCCGAAGCCGCTACGATGACGCGGATACGACGGATATGGTAGCAGCAGACTACGTCAATAACGACCACGACGACAATAACGACGGGCCAAGACGGGGGAACTGATACGTCTCCAACGTATCCATAATTTTTGATGCTCCATGCTTGTTTTTACACCATTTGCCTAATGTTTCGTTGCACTTCGTGGCACTTTTATGCATTTTCTGGAACTAACCTATTAATAAGTCGCCACAGTGCCAGTTCCCTATTTTCTGCTATTTTTGTGTTTCAGAAAAGCTACACAGGAAATATTCTCGGAATTGGACGAAACAAGTTCCTAAAGTCTTATTTTTCCCGGAAGCTTCCAGAGATTCGAAGAGGAGACGGAGTGGGGCCACGAGGGCCCCACACACCAGGGCGGCGCGGCCCAGCCCCTGGCCGCGCCCCCTATGTGTGAGGGCACCTCGGTCCACCTCTGACGATGCCCCTTCGCCTATAAAGACCCCCCGACGGGAAAAACCTAAGTACCCGATCAATTTTCCAAAAACACATCGCGATCCGCCGCCGTCATCGACCCGAGATCGGGAGGGTCCAGAAGCTCTTCCCGGCACCCTGCCGGAGAGGGGAATCGCCACCGGAGGTCTTCTTCATCGCCATGCTTGCCTCCGGAGCGATGAGTGAGTAGTCTACCTTGGACTATGGGTCCATAGCAGTAGCTAGATGGTTGTCCTCTCCACCTTGTGCTTCATGTTTAGATCTCATGAGCTGCCCTACATGATTGAGATCACCGTTATGTAATTCTACATGTTTGGTTTGTTGGGATCCGATGAATATTGGTGTTATGATTGAGTTGCTATACTGAAATATATCTTATGTTATCTCTATGTTGTTTATGATCTTGCATGCTCTCCGTTGTTAGTAGCTATCTTGGCCGAGTAGTTGCTAGTGACTCCAAGAGGGGGTATTTATGCTCGATAGTGGGTTCATGCCTCTATTTAATCTGGGGGAGTGACAGAAACCTCTAAGGTTGTAGATGTGTTGTTGCTACTAGGGATAAAACAACATTCATATGCTCGAGGGCATATGCTTTGTTTATATTACACACTTTGCTTAATACAATTATCTGGTGTTCGCAACTTAATACTCATGGGGTGTTCGGATGATATCCCCGTGAGTGGATTATTAGTCATAGATGCAGTTGGATGGCGGTCTATGTATTTTGTTGTAATGCCCAGAGTAAATCGCATAGTGATCTTCTTGACATATCACGTTATCTTTATTCTATCAATTGCCCAACTATAATTTGTTTACCCAGCATGTGTTATTTATTCTATGGAGAGACACTAGTGAACTGTGGACCCCGGTCCTATTTCCATCATATTGCTATCACCTATTTACTTTACTCGCACTATTTACTTTACTCGCATACTTCTACTGTTTTCCACTCGATACGCTCATACCCTTTGTTTCAAGCAAACCGGTGAGATTGACAACCTCATCGCAAGTTGGGAACAAAGTATTTGGTTGTATGTGTGCAGGTTCCACGTTGCTACTAGCTGAAGACGCGCTAACTGGTTTTATCGTGAAATGGCGCCCTTGTTGGAGTGTCACTAGGCTATCAAGCATCACCTTCAGTTGTTTGTCTGCTCTTCTCCTGATCGATCAAACCTTGGTTTCTTACTGAGGGAAAAGACTTGCCGCTGTGCTCATCATACTTTCCACTTGGAGTTTCCCAACTACCTGGCCATAATAATAATCAACTACACGCCAGCCGTCAAGCCCCTTTTCTGGCGCCGTTGCCGAGGAAGAAGTGGAGGACCTCTGCAAGGGGAGTTTTTCGCACGCACATCCTTTACTTTGTTTTATTGTTTTGCTTTACTTTATTTTTACTTGCATTGTTTTATATCAAAAACACAGAAAAAATTAGTTTACTTTATAGTTGCTTTTATCTACTTGCTTTTAGTTCATCATGATGTTCCCTAAGTATGTTTTGGAGGACCTCTCAGTAGGTAGTGGTTCCATTATTGGGAAAGATAACATTGAGGAGTTCCTTAATCACATTAGTTTGCATAAAGAAGTTGAGGAAAATTCTTTGGTTCAGCTAGCTCCTAGTATTGAAGTTGCTTCTGCTTATTTAATTCACATGTTGGAAGCTAGGTTTGCTAGCCTTAATCCTTTTATGAAACACATGTTCCTTAAGCTTCATGAAATTGAAGATCCTGAAAAGAAAGCTTTTATCTTGGAAACTTTGCGCATAGAATTTAGAGATGTTGCTATTGAAGCTAGGAAAGTTCTTAAGCGTTTTAATAAACTCGGTTCACCTATAAAGGTTATTAGTACAAACAATGAAGGAACCGAAATACCTATACCTAGCAAGCTCTTGGGATTGTATGAAGCTTTCGAAAATAATTTTGACTGGATCTGCCCCAAAAATCTTTTTAGTGATTTGAGTGAACCAAAGCGTGCTCACAAAGGGTCTTCAAAAACTTATGTGGATAAAATACAATGCCTTATTGACAAGACCTCTGCAGTTGATCTTAATGCTCCTTCTAAAAATACTTGATTCGCAATTTTTTGCGCCTAGCTCAAAGGCGTTAAAGAAAAGCACTCTTGGGAGATAACCCAATGTTTTATTTTCAGTAATTTTTCTTTTATTTGAGTCTTGGAAGTCATTACTACTGTAATGACCTCTCCTTATCCTTTTTATTTCATTGTTGTGCCAAGAGAAGCCTCTAATTTGAGTGAGGTAAAGATTTGGGGATGTTGCTGTCCTGAAACTGTTTTCGGTGCTGCACCGTAAAAATTCGTGAAAATTCTCTGTATATCTTTTGGACCTGCGATTTCTTGTGCATATGCCCCAGGTTATATCCAAACTTTCATTAGTTGAACACTTTTTGATTTGAGCAACAGAAAATACCTTAAAAATTCGACCTTTGTCAGCTGTTCTGTTTTGACAGATTTCTGCCAATATTTGTGTTTGCCGCTTTATCGCTTTCTTTTTTAGTTCTTTTGATCACGGAACTTTCGGGGAAGTTGCTACAGTAGTATATACTTTATATGTGGTGGTTTTGGGTTGAAACATAAAGCAAAAAGGTTGATTATATGTTATGCCTACACTAATGTTGCTAATAGATTTGTGTTTAGATTTGTATGAAGGAAGTTTTCAAGTGTAGGGATTGGAGAATGATGAGATGAGTTGAAGAATGGACAAAAGCTCAAGCTTGGGGATGCCCATGCATCACCCCAAGAAATATCCAAGAAGTACAAGCGTCAAAGCTTGGGGATGCCTCCGAGGCACCCCTTCTTCATCGGCAAAAATCAGGTCACCTTTCAAGATACTATATTTTTATTGCTTCATGCACTATGCATTTTTTTGGAGCGTCAGTTGTTTTAGTTTCTATTATTAGTTTTGTTTTGTTTGCTGCAATAAATGGTTGGACCCCAATAAATTTCTTTTGGAGAAGTTGCATTGCTTTTCATTTGCCAAGAACGCTCTAGTTTTCATTCTTATCAAAAACCGAGTGTTCTTCTTTTTCTGCTACTGCTTTTGGTTTTCATTTTCGCCTTGATTTGCGTTCAGACCTTTTCATATCTTTTCATCAAGGTGTATTTTTGCCTCTGATCTTTATTGGTTTTCATCAAAAGAGGTGTCTTAAAAAAATTTAAATGGTGTTGGAAAAGAGAAAAAGCTTTATGCAAAAAAGTGGTACAAGAAGGAGCTTGTGTAGACTGCGGCTTAGGCTTTTTCATGTCATGCTTGATGTCTTTTTGATGGTATGCTTAGTGGTTTTGTTGTAGCATGACTTGTCTCAAATAACTGAGATTGCTTAATGAGCCTTTGAAAGAATCATACGTTGTTTTTATCGTTTGGAAGCATTATTTTGGTTTTCTCCTTGATGCTTTATTTGGGTTGACTTGGCGCATGCTCACACATGTTACTCATACAAAGTCGCCAATAGCCTCTATGATCATTTAGTTTTTGAATTTTGATGCCATCTTATGCTTCTTTTAATGTCGCTTTGCATGATTATGGCCATTATTGCTCTCTTAGTTGGTCGCTCCCAGTCTTTTGCTAGCCCTCGCCTTGTACTGAGTATGAGCTCTACTCGTGCATCCAACTCCTAAAAACCAAGTTTTGTCAAAGTGTCCACCATACATACCTATTAGCAATTTGCTATTCCAAGTAAATTTGACTTGCTTTTATTTTCTCTTCAAATTAAACTCTTACCAGTGTTATGCGAAAATTGGTCAGTGTAGCTCTCACAAACCGAAAGGCACACTTTACTTTTTCTTGTTCTTAAAAATTTGACATTGTGGTCTCTTATGTTGAGTTGTTATGCTTGCAAGTTGTAAGTTGGAGACTAGCCCAGCCATGCCGTCATGGGGCAAGCTTTCAACATTGCACTTCTTATTTGAGTTGATATCGTGATCTTTTGTTTATGGATGCCCACGGTGTGAAATGAATTGGGAATCTTGCGGGGATCATGGAGTTTGTATATGTGTTAGGGAAACGCCTGGGCCGCCAATCTAAGCCATGCATAATTCATGGTGGAAATTTGCAGCATACCCATAGTGGACATTCGACGACGCATCTCAAAATAAAAAGCTAAACAAATGGCAAATAAAAGAGATGTCGAGGTGTTCATTGTCTGCTTGTCCTGTCATTTTGATGTGGGCTTGTTCCATGTCATCGGGCACGGAGGTACCCCGTTGGCGGTTCTCGATGATACATATATACTTACAATGACAAGAGCCTTGCTTGGGACTCTAAGTAGAGTAGCGTGAGGTTTGGGTACTCGTATTCACGGGACACGAGGTTTTCAACTTATGATTTGTCAAGCATATGCATCATAATTGTTCTCGCATTAACTTTAACCATTCAAGATGCTTATGATGGGGGCAATGAGAGCTCAAAGCCGGTAAGTACCATAATTTTTGAAGGTTATAAAACTTGCAATCACTGCTTCCCTTCGCGAAGGGCCTTTCTTTTACTTTTATGTTGAGTCTCCACCTTCTATCTTTATGCACCATTAAGAGAGCATAGTTGTCATTCCGAGTATAATGTGCATTGTCCCAAAGTTTTCATTGATTGATTCATATTGTTGGTTTCACTTGTTCTCAAATTATTTGTATCTAGTCGCCCTCTTAAACTTGAAGGTGTCCTATGCATTTATGTTTTGGTCTCCATGAAGGACAAGCTGAAAACCATTTGTATGTTTTTCCTTATGATTTGAACACACATTTGACTTTCATTGTTTCGTTTTCATGATCTTTTGTTTGTGTTCATTTTCATGTTATAACATGGTTGCTAAGTTTTTATTGTCAATATTATATCTTTCATGCCCATGTTTTAAGTTCTTTTGATCCCAGCTCACAAATGCTTACATAGATGATCAAGATTGTGTAGGTGCATGTCACCTCAAAAATTATTTCTTTTGTTATCACTTACCTACTCGAGGACGAGCAGGAGTTAAGCTTGGGGATGCTGATACGTCTCCAACGTATCCATAATTTTTGATGCTCCATTCTTGTTTTTACACCATTTGCCTAATGTTTCGTTACACTTCGTTGCACTTTTATGCATTTTCCGGAACTAACCTATTAACAAGTCGCCACAGTGCCAGTTCCCTGTTTTCTGCTATTTTTGTGTTTCAGAAAAGCTACACAGGAAATATTTTCGGAATTGGACGAAACAAGTTCCTGAAGTCTTATTTTTCCCGGAAGCTTCCAGAGATCCAAAGAGGAGACGGAGTGGGGCCACGAGGGCCCCACACACCAGGGCGGCGCGGCCCAGCCCCTGGCCGCGCCCCCTATGTGTGAGGGCACCTCGGTCCACCTCTGACGATGCCCCTTCGCCTATAAAGACCCCCCGATGGGAAAAACCTAAGTACCCGATCAATTTTCCAGAAACACATCGCGATCCGCCGCCGTCGTCGACCCGAGATCGGGAGGGTCTAGAAGCTCTTCCTGGCACCCCTGCCGGAGAGGGGAATCGCCACCGGAGGTCTTCTTCATCGCCATGCTTGCCTCCGGAGCGATGAGTGAGTAGTCTACCTTGGACTATGGGTCCATAGCAGTAGCTAGATGGTTGTCCTCTCCACCTTGTGCTTCATGTTTAGATCTCATGAGCTGCCCTACATGATTGAGATCACCGTTATGTAATTCTACATGTTTGGTTTGTTGGGATCTGATGAATATTGGTGTTATGATTGAGTTGCTATACTGAAATATATCTTATGTTATCTCTATGTTGTTTATGATCTTGCGTGCTCTCCGTTGTTAGTAGCTATCTTGGCCGAGTAGTTGCTAGTGACTCCAAGAGGGGGTATTTATGCTCGATAGTGGGTTCATGCCTCTATTTAATCTGGGGGAGTGATAGAAACCTCTAAGGTTGTAGATATGCTATTGCTACTAGGGATAAAACAACATTCATATGCTCGAGGGCATATGCTTTGTTTACATTACACACTTTGCTTAATACAATTATCTATTGTTCGCAACTTAATACTCATGGGGTGTTCGGATGATATCCCCGTGAGTGGATTATTAGTCATAGATGCAGTTGGATGGCGGTCTATGTATTTTGTTATAATGCCCAGAGTAAATCGCATAGTGATCTTCTTGACATATCACGTTATATTTATTCTATCAATTGCCCAACTGTAATTTGTTTACCCAGCATGTGTTATTTATTCTATGGAGAGACACCACTAGTGAACTATGGACCCCAGTCCTATTTCCATCATATTGCTATCACCTGTTTACTTTACTCGCACTGTTTACTTTACTCGCATACTTCTACTGTTTTCCACTCGATACGCTCATACCATTTGTTTCAAGCAAACCGGTGAGATTGACAACCTCATCGCAAGTTGGGAACAAAGTATTTGGTTGTGTGTGTACAGGTTCCACGTTGCTACTAGCTGAAGACGCGCTAACTTGTTTTACCGTGAAACGGCGCCCTTGTTGGAGTGTCACTAGGCTATCAAGCATCACCTTCAGTTGTTTGTCTGCTATTCTCCTGATCGATCAAACCTTGGTTTCTTACTGAGGGAAAAGACTTGCCGCTGTGCTCATCATACTTTCCGCTTGGATTTTCCCAACTGCCTGGCCATAATAATAATCAACTACATGCCAGCCATCAGGAACAGCCACTACGGAAGCAGTAGCAGAAGCGATGGCCGTGATTCGAGGCCAATAACGGAATGGCGCCGACGTCATGATCAGCCACCACCGTCGACGGCGGAGATGCTCAATGGAGGGTGTACAAGGCACACCTACATCGACAAAGATGGAGTTCAAAGACCTGCTCATCTCCTCATCAAGTGCAGAGAATTCCTTCGCCTTTGTCAAGCACTTCAGGAGAGGATGCCATCAGAGCAACCGGTGGCAGGTTCGATAACTTACAACGCTCCACCACCACCACCTAACCCAACGGCAAACGTGGCGCAACAGGGCCACCAGGCCGCCACGATTCAACAAGTCGAGCCACGACAGCCAGTCGTCGAAGAAGAGGCGTTCCCGCCACCATGAGGCTTCGTGCCCATGATCCAGAGAGGACGCCCGACGAATAAGGTCCAGCGGAAGCGCGCAAGAGAGGTCTTTCACACCGAGCACGCACCACCAGCTACGCCCGAATATCTGAACTGGTCAGAGCATCCGATCGGCTTCGACCAGTCAGATCACCCACCGAAGATCCCGCGCCCCGGACACCACGCATTGGTCCTCGAAGCGCAGATAGGAGGTTTCATCTCCAAAAAAGTGTTCATGAATGGAGGGAGCAGCTTAAACCTCATCTATGCGGACACGCTGCGGAAGATCAAGATCCCGATGGACAATCTCCTACCGACAGAGACATCCTTCCACAGAATCATCCCAGGGAAGCCGACGTACCCACTAGGGGCGATACACCTAGACGTCATTTTCGGCACTCCGGCAAACTTCAGGAAGGAGAAGATCAAGTTTGAGGTCGTCGATTGGCCCTCGCAGTACCACGCTATCCTCAGGCGACCAGCATTTGCCCGATTTATGGCGGTGCCGCAATATGCTTACCTCAAGCTGCGGATGCCCGCGAACAGAGGACCACTGATGATCAGCGGTAGCTTCGCCCGCTCTAAAAATTGTGACAAGGACTTCAACAGCATGTCCCAGACATTTGGAGTACACGAAGAGCTCAACCACATCAGGGAAAGCACCAACATGGACATCGATCCGCCGGCGCAGCAGAACACCCCAGCACTATCATTCGACGCCAGCAAAGACACCCGAGAGCACCAGATCCACCCGACGGATCCCTCTAAGACTACGCGGGTGTCGAATTCCCTCTCCCCCGCATAGGAAAGCGCGCTCGTCGAGTTCCTCCGTGAGCACTGGAGGATGTTCGCCTGGTGTCCAGCAGATATGCTAGGCATCCCCAGGGAACTCGCCGAGCATGAATTGAAGATTTTCCCTAACGCAAAGCCCATCAAATAGTCGATGTGCCGCTACAATCCGGAGAAGGCCCGGTCGATGGGCGAAGAGATAAATCGCCTCCTTGAGGCGAAATTCATCAGGGAAATAAAGGAGGCCACATGGCTCTCCCCACCAGTCATGGTGGAGAAGAAGGACACCAAGATCTACAGGATGTGCATCGACTTCACGGTATTAAATAAGCATTGTCCGAAAGACTACTTTCCACTCCCTCGAATCGACCAGATCATCGATTCGACCTTTGGCTGCGAGCGCCTCTCGTTCCTCGACGCATATTCTGGATACAACCAGATACGGCTAAAGGTCGAAGACAAAGACAAGACGGCGTTCATCACCCCGCATGGGGTATATTGCTACAAGACGATGCCTTTCAGGCTGAAGAACGCAGGTGCCACCTATCAATGGTGTATGCAAGCGTGCCTGAAGGAACCAATCGGCCGCAACGTCGAGGTCTACATCGACGACATCGTCATCAAGTCCGCGAAGGCAGACAGCCTGCTCGACGATCTGCGTGAAACCTTCGCCAACCTCGATCGATACAGCATCAAGCTCAACTCGAAGAAGTGCTCCTTCGGAGTACCTACAGGCCAGCTGTTGGGGTACCTCATCTCTAAGAGAGGAATCGAGGGCAATCCGGAGAAGATACAGGCCATCATCAACATGCAGCCGCCAAGGATGCTTCGACATGTCCAGCAACTGACAGGTCGTCTAGCAGCACTTAGCCGCTTCATAAGCAAGCTCGGCGAAAAGGCTCTACCCTTCTATCGTCTCCTCCGAAAGATGGACAAATTCACCTAGACGGAAGAGGCGCAGGCCGTGTTCGACGACCTCAAGCGTTGCCTTTCGATTTCCCCAATCCTAGTCACTCCTCGCGAGAAAGAACCGATGTTATTGTACATCGCTGCAACCAATCAGGTGGTCAGTTCCGCTTTGGTGGTCGAGCGCGCAGAAGATGGCAAGGAGCACAGAGTGCAAAGGCCAGTGTATTATCTCAGCGAGGTCCTGTCTCCAACCAAGCAAAGGTACCCCCATTACCAGAAGTTGGCATACGCCATCTACATGATAGGGAAAAAGCTGCCGCACTACTTCAAGTGCCACTCCATCATAGTAGTGGCCTCGACCCCAGTATCCAGCATACTCAACAACCCCGATGCCACGGGGCACGTTTCGCTCTGGGGAATCACCTTGGGACCCTGGGAGATCACATACCAGCGGTAGTCAGCGATCAAGTCGCAAGTCCTGCCAGATTTTATTGTCGAATGGACCGAAGCACAGATGCCAGAACTCCCGGACTTGTCGAACTGCTGGACTATATACGTCGATGGGTCCAAACGAGTTTTGGGAGCAGGAGCAGGAGTGGTCCTCGTGTCACCTCAAGGAGACAAGATGCGCTACGTCTTACGTATGTGCTTCGCAAACCCCTCGAATAATGAAGCTGAGTACGAAGCTGTTCTGCACGGCATGTGTACGGTGAAAGCCTGTGGCACCACCCGTATCAAGATCCATGGCGACTCGAACCTCATCGCCCAGCAAGTCATGAAGGAATGCGATGCAACCTGTGCAAACATGATCGCGTACCACACAATGTACGACAAGATGGAAGGCAACTTCGAGGGTTGTGAGGTGACCCACATAAGCAGAGAAAGCAACAAAGAGGCTGACAACCTGGCCAATATCAGATCCAAATGCTTAACGATACCACCAGGAGTTTTCTTCGAAGAGATCTTCGAGCGCTCAGTCAAGATCAAGCCGGCCGTCGACCCGGCGTTAGCAACACGCTCGGAGGCTAAAAACCAAGATCCCACCCCAGCAGCGGGAATAGAAGACCCGTCCAAGGAAACGGCCACAATCATGCTCGTCGAAGCGGTCTGGACGAAGCCATACCTGGCTTACCTGACACGGGGAGAATTGCCAGAAGATACCATCCATCGTCGGCAGATCATGCGGCGTTCCAAGGCCTTCACAATAATCAACGGATAGCTTTACAAGCGCAGTACTACAGGGTTCCTCCAACGATGCATAGCACCCGAAGATGGAATTGCTCTCCTTCGGGACATTCATGAAGGAACCTGCGGGCACCACGCCAGCAGTCAAACCCTTGTCGCTAAGGCTCTTCGATCAGGATTCTACTGGCTCTCAGCCCTCCACGATGCCAAGAACATCGTCCAGCATTGTGAAGCATGCCAACGATTCACCACGAAGCCTCACGCGCCCGCCTCAGAGCTGCGCACCATACCCGTCGCTTGGCCCTTCGTGCAATGGGGGCTCGATCAAGTAGGGCCTCTTCCCAAATCATCTCGAGGGAACCACACTTACCTGCTGGTTGCCATCGACAAGTTCTCCAAGTGGATCGAAGCGGTCCCCGTCACCAACCAAGAGGCGACTATGGCGGTCAAGTTCTTCGAGTCCATTATCTACTGGTACGGAGTACCTAACAGCATTATCACGGACAACGGCACAACTTCACCTTGGGCCAATTTCAAGACTTCGCCAAAGAGTTCGGCATCAAGATCAAGTACGCGTTGGTGGCACATCCCAAGTCCAACGGTCAGATCAAAAAGGCCAACGGGCTCATCTGCGTGGGCATGAAGAAACGCCTCCTTCGGCCCCTCAAGCGCGCAGCAGGCGCTTGGGTCGAAGAGCTGCCTTCGGTCCTTTGGAGTCTGTGGACAACACCCAACTCCTCCACGGGCTACACGCTGTTCTTCCTGCTCTTCGGGGCAGAGGCAATGATTCCAACGGACGTACGTTACGGCGCACCTCGCGTAATAGCCTACGACGAAGAAGACGCGCAAGCAACACTTGAGGACACCCTCGATCTGCTGGATGAAGCTCGGGACGTCGCCCTCGTCCGTTCATCGGTCTACCAGCAAAACCTCCGCAATTACCACAGCAGACGGGTACGCGGACGGTCTTTCGAACCCGGCAACCTGGTCCTTCGCCTCAAGCAGACAAGCACATCAAAACTTGAGTCGCCGTGGGAAGGTCCATATCTCGTCCATGAAGCCATCCCAGGAGGGGCATATCGGCTACGCGACCCCAAGACAGGGGTGGACGAGAAGAACCCGTGGAACGCCACGCAGCTGCGCCGCTTCTACCCTTAGCGCGTAGAGCTCTTCTGTCTCTCCTTTCTCCCCTGTAATCAAGCGTTGGCAGCAGTCCACACTCAACACTATGCCTTTGGCACCATGCAATAAAGTACAATTCCTCAATTTATGAGTCGACATTTATGCATACCCACGCTCGGGGGCTTCGCCTTAAAAATATTCGACCCACGCATCGGGGGCTTCGCCTTAAAAATATTCAACCCACGCTCGGGGGCTTCGCCTTAAAAATATTCGACCCACGCTCGGGGGCTTCGCCTTAAAAATATTCGACCCACGCTCGGGGGCTTCGCCTTAAAAATATTCGACCCACGCTCGGGGGCTTTGCCTTAAAAATATTCGACCCACGCTCGGGGGCTTCGCCTTAAAAATATTCGACCCACGCTCAGGGGCTCCGCCCTTCGACCTACGCTCGGGGGCTCCACCC
The DNA here is from genome assembly GCA_007115705.1 of Dactylis glomerata. Lineage (NCBI taxonomy): Eukaryota > Viridiplantae > Streptophyta > Magnoliopsida > Poales > Poaceae > Dactylis > Dactylis glomerata. The sequence continues at coordinate 1,755,299 of QXEO01000700.1, read as the reverse complement.
TTCGACCTACGCTTGGGGGCTCCGTCCTTCGACCTATGCTCGGGGGCTCCGTCCTTCGACCTACGCTCGGGGGCTCCGCCCTTCGATCTACGCTCAGGGGCTCCACCCTTCGACCTATGCTCGGGGGCTCCACCCTTCGACCTACGCCCTGGGGCTCCGCCTTCTGACCCCCGGGGTTCACAGCATATGGATACATGTCACAAGCAAGCAAAGATACTTTAAAGAACGTCACAAAGGCACAGTTCACACATCATAAACGGTGTACAAATAAAGTCAGCACGGGATTTTGATCGGCTCTTTGCTGATCGCTTTCGGTAACGATTTGTCCTGCAATGAAATCGGCGGTCTGCCTGCAGGCGGAGTAATGAGCGACCATATCGACAGGGCCGCTAGGTGTCTGCGGCAGCCTCTTCAATAGCTCCATGTCAACCTCCGGATAATGGACGCGCAAGAAGGAAAGGGCCACCAGCACCCTACATCGAAGGTGTTCGTGCACAAATCGGTATATGGCTTCTCCATTCTCGAAACGGCTCAGTAAAGCAGGCAGACCTTCAGGTTGATCATTCAGGGGAACACATGACCTGGTGAACGATGGCAAGAGCAGCGCGACTTGATTCGGCTAACGTCCCGGCTTGGGCGATCCGGTCTTGGAGTACAGTCAATTTCCAAGCTTTCGAGCGATCAGCCTAGAAGTTGTCTGCAGTCGAATTTGCGTATGTTTGAGCTGCTCGGAGATGCGCGTCCACACAAGGATTTTTAGATTCCTTATCAAGACACGCGTCTGCAACCGGCCATATCAGAGAATCAAAGCATATTATCTCAATGAATGATCTGTCAAAGACAAAAAGACTTACACTCCATCGCCTGGCCAAGGTTTTTGATCTTGCCATGAAGGAACTTCTCCGCATCCACAGCTAGCGAAGCCTTGGAAAGAGCAACGTCGACTCTGGCGGTAACCCTCTTTAGCTCTTGCTGTGTAGACTTCAATTGATCTCACAAAGATCGAATTAGCGACAGTTCACCTATGGAGGGTGCTCGCTTTTCAACGGTGGCACAGGAGCTACCATCTGTCTCGTACGAAACTGGCCAGGCATCAGACCCTGCGGACGTACCCTGCAAATGGGGTCCCCAGTCACAAAATAGCCATTCATAGATCACGGCGCAACCAAGCATAAAATACCTCGAAAGAAAGTAGCAAGAGCCGAAGTCAGCTCAACAGCAGGCAATATTCAGAAGTACATCACAAAAGCAAAAGGGCAGAGTATCAGCCATTACAAACAAGATCAGCTAATCAACTAGACTATGTCGAACTACCAGCGGCTCTGCTAGATGGGGCGCCCGACGCGCTGCGTTTCCGGGCCTTCGCGGCAGCCTGCCTAGCATTCCTATCCGCTAAGAAGCTCGTCATCCGGGCAGATAAATCTCGGGCATGTTCAAGGTAGGCCTTGGGAGCAACGTCGCGCCCATCCTTGTCCTTCGGATATGTGCCCGTGACCTTGTCGGCGTCGAATTCAACCCCGTGCATCATCAGCATAGAGAAGACAGACTCAGAGCCAATAGTTACCTGTCGGTGAACCGTAGCAACTAAGGGGTCCTCGCTGTCCTCCTTAATCGCCAAGGCCTCGAGGATGCCAGCCATAGTGCTGCTCGTCGATTCCGGAGCAGAAATATCGCGAATGCGGTCAAGTGTCGACCGCATCTTCGCCAGAAGATCGCGCACCTCCCGGCAAAGGCGTTCAGCGTTACTAACGCTGGACTCGAGTCCAGCGGGCTCCTTCATCGCCGCAGCACCAAATTCGGCAGCAACTTCATCAAGAAAAGAGATCTCTAGTCAGCAAATGGAGGTGATCCTGATGAACCTTATACTAAACAGAGAATAAGACTTACCATGCAAGGAATCGAGGGCAGCCTGCAGGCGTTGTTGCAGGTCCTTCTCCTTCGACTCAGCTTCCACTCGTCGCTGATTGACAAGCTCTTGAGCCTTCGTCGAATCAGCCTTGAGCTGGGTCACCTCGTCGGCCAAGCCATCAGCTTTCGCCCTCAGAGAAGAGTTTTCGGCCGCAAGATCATCTATCTGAGTCTTCAACAAGGTTTTATCGGCGGCGGCGTGAGCAGCAATTCCTGATCACCCGACGGTCAGGGGTATAAGCAGGAAATAAAATCTGTCACGACAAAAGTTCTGAATAAGATGGAATCACTTACGGCGCATGTCTTCTAGCTGGGCAGACAACCGTTGATTCTCCTCTTCCAGCGCAAGAAAGTTCTTGCATATCTTCGACAGGTCCCGGACAATAGGCTAACCAGTGGAAATAAGGATGAGAATGGAAAGTTTCTGTTTTAGAGGGCAAGCCCAAGTGTAAACACTTAGACTCACCCTCGGGGGCTACTGATGGGTAAATGCAAGATTCACAAAGCTAAGTTTATCGGACTTACATGGCGTTTGGAACCAGAAGGCTCGCCAGAGGAAGAAACCAGGATAAGATCGGGCTCGACCATATTCTTCTTCGGAGGGGGCGACAACTTCGGGAGGTCCTCTGCTGTGGCATCCCCAATGTCCTTCTCTTGCGAGTCGGTGGTCTGCTCGAGGGTGGAATCATGGGGTCAAAACTAGAATCGATCGCGTTCACCCAAGCTTGCCGAAGCTTCCTCGGTCGAAGATCTGAAGTGCGCAACATAATCAACACAAAACAAAGTCATTTAGGAAAGAAGTTCGACAGTAAAATCTTACGACGTATCAAGGCCAAAGTTTGGGAGAGTCCTCTTCCCTGCTCGCGGAGGAGGACGGCTGTCCAGTGGTTTGGCATGAATCGCCACACCATCGTCGCCGCCTGAGGAAGGAGAGTGTGCGCCAAGATCCTCTGAATCTTCAACTCGGTCGACATTTATGTGCCTCGTCGAAGCCCGTGATGTCGTGGGCGCGGTAGATCCTGATTCTTCTGGAGCCTCGTCGAATTCACGCTCGAGAAATTCGCCATCTTCGGGCTGAGGCAGATAGCATCGGGCCACTGGATAATCTGAACAAAGCACGTCCCATCAATTATCAAAATTTGATAGGAGATTTATCAAGGACTGAAAATTCGAGCAAGAACAAGGTTAGCATACCTCGGTGCAAGGGTTTAGTTTGCTGAACACCGCGGTGCCAAAGACTTTTGGCACGATCGACTTCTTTGTCAATTTGGTGACGGCTCGAACACCGTCATCGATCTCAGCTTCCGTAAGCTCGTCGGAAGAAATTTGAGTCGGGTCTTGGCGATCGGTGTAATCCCACATACAGTGGGCTCGCTCAGCCAGCGGCTGGATTCGACGCTCGATGACAACACCACTGACGCCGTCGAAAGGAGAGCTAAGGACGGAAACTTTGACCCCATCAGTTGGGTCGAACGACTTTCAAGATCCGCCACCATCCCCAACCACTAACTACTGCGTCGAGTGCGACGCTTATCACTTCGTGGGCGCCGGAGACTTCTCCGCTCACGAGATCGCCGGCTGCGAGGACCCTCGAGGGGCACCGCAGCCTTCTATCCGATGATATCCGAGTGCGAATGGGCTCTCAACACCCTCACGGTCCATCCTACACCCTACGACCCTGATTACGTCGAGGGGCTGTACTCGGACTTCACATGTTCAAACGATGACATCTACCCCGAGGCCAAGGGGAAGATTGGCAATTCGGCTAGCTCATATTCGAGCGAATCCGCCGCATAAAGTGATGGATACGTGGCCGATTACGACTCTGACATCATGATTGAGGTCGGATCGTACATCGAAGATGACGACATCTACCCTCCCGCACTGGGCAAAATCAGCGACGACTCGATCCCGCCATTCGGAGGACACTGCATGATGGCGTCGCACGGAGACGGGAATGAGCACAGAACCAATGATGATCGAATTCGGTCAAACACCGGTCGTCAGTTCATAACGCAAGACCAGATCCGGCACGCAAGGAGAGTGTACTCGGGCGAAGCAAATATGGGCCCTAATCCGAGCCCGCAGGAGCTAGCTGCGCTCCGATTCGTCGTCCAAGAGCAGAAGGACCAGATTAGCGCCGATAGGTGCATTCTGGAGTGACGCAGAGACGAGGCCGACGCGTCCAGTAGAAGACGGGCTGAATGATCGTCTCATTACTCATCGAGCGTCCAGCATAGGATGCGGTCGCACATCCAGCCTGGGGCCGATGTGCACAACGTCACCCGGAATTTAGAAGCGGAATTTAACGAAGCTGAGCTGCTGCCCAAAACCAAGGAAGCTGCAATCATGGCTGCAGCAGCATATATTGCCGTGAACACTCCAAATGACGACGAGCATATGCGGCATCTGTGGAACCTGGCGCTCGAAGGAGTTATGGTGCTTCAAGACACAACTAACCAAAGGCATGAAACGACGCCAAGAAGAACTATCCCGCCAGTGGAGCAGTTCAGGCACCCAGCAGCGGCGCCAGCAGTCGCGCCCAGGACTCAAGTGGTGGAACCTCTCAACGGAGAACTTTGACACGGCCTGGCTCAGAACAGAGTCGACTCAGCACGTGCACGATGCGATGCGCGTCGCTTCGAAGAGGAATGCGAGCTGGAAACATTCAGCGGTAATCGCGACGGACTGTGCGGAGCAGAATGCTTTAGCCTCCTGATTCGTTCCACGCCACTGCCGAAAGGGATCAAGCTCAGTGACATCGTAGTCAAGTTCAATGGGCAGCAGGACCCCCGAATTTGGCTCGATGACTTCATCACCGCCATCACCATTGGCGGTGGATCTAGAGATAACGCCCTCCAGTTACTGTCGCTGCACTTGAAAGACAACGCAAGGGCGTGGCTGAACAACCTTGCTCCTGACAGCATTCGCTCTTGGGAGGAGTTTCGGCAAGCATTTATCGTGAACTTTCGGGGCACCTCATGACGGCCCACCTTGTTCGAAGAGTTGCGCCTGTGCGTACAGAAGACCGGAGAAAACCTGAGGTCATACATCTCACGATGGATCAGCCTCCGCAACACGGTGGAAAATATTTTGCCCAAGAGAGCCATCGACGCTTTTCGGGACGGTCTTATCCGACGCGACTTCAAGGAAGAGCTAGGACGTTGCATTCCAAAAACCATCGACCATCTTATGAGCTTGGCAAACGAGTGGGCTGACGGAGAAGATTCCATCGTGGCCCCTAGGAGCCGTCGACGATCAGCAGATCGTGACGTTGACCCAAAAGATCCGTTTCACTCCAACTCTCGAAAGAAGGGTCGCCAAAGCCGCTACGATGACGCGGATACGACGGATATGGTAGCAGCAGGCTATGTCAATAACGACCACGACGACAATAACGACGGACCAAGACGGGGGAACTGATACGTCTCCAACGTATCCATAATTTTTGATGCTCCATGCTTGTTTTTACACCATTTGCCTAATGTTTCGTTGCACTTCGTGGCACTTTTATGCATTTTCCGGAACAAACCTATTAATAAGTCGCCACAGTGCCAGTTCCCTGTTTTCTGCTGTTTTTGTGTTTCAGAAAAGCTACACAGGAAATATTCTCGGAATTTGACGAAACAAGTTCCTAAAGTCTTATTTTCCCCGGAAGCTTCCAGAGATCCGAAGAGGAGACAGAGTGGGGCCACGAGGGCCCCACACACCAGGGCGGCGCGGCCCAGCCCATGGCCGCGCCCCCTATGTGTGAGGGCACCTCGGTCCAACTCTGACGATGCCCCTTCGCCTATAAAGACCCCCCGACGGGAAAAACCTAAGTACCCGATCAATTTTCCAAAAACACATCGCGATCCACCGCCGTCATCGACCCGAGATCGGGAGGGTCCAGAAGCTCTTCCCGGCACCCTGCCGGAGAGGGGAATCGCCACCGGAGGTCTTCTTCATCGCCATGCTTGCCTCCGGAGCGATGAGTGAGTAGTCTACCTTGGACTATGGGTCAATAGCAGTAGCTAGATGGTTGTCCTCTCCACCTTGTGCTTCATGTTTAGATCTCATGAGCTGCCCTACATGATTGAGATCACCGTTATGTAATTCTACATGTTTGGTTTGTTGGGATCCGATGAATATTGGTGTTATGATTGAGTTGCTATACTGAAATATATCTTATGTTATCTCTATGTTGTTTATGATCTTGCATGCTCTCCGTTGTTAGTAGCTATCTTGGCCGAGTAGTTGCTAGTGACTCCAAGAGGGGGTATTTATGCTCGATAGTGGGTTCATGCCTCTATTTAATCTGGGGGAGTGACAGAAACCTCTAAGGTTGTATATGTGCTATTGCTACTAGGGATAAAACAACATTCATATGCTCGAGGGCATATGCTTTGTTTATATTACACACTTTGCTTAATGCAATTATCTGTTGTTCGCAACTTAATACTCATGGGGTGTTCGGATGATATCCCCGTGAGTGGATTATTAGTCATAGATGCAGTTGGATGGCGGTCTATGTATTTTGTTGTAATACCCAGAGTAAATCGCATAGTGATCTTCTTGACATATCACGTTATCTTTATTCTATCAATTGCCCAACTGTAATTTGTTTACCCAGCATGTGTTATTTATTCTATGGAGAGACACCACTAGTGAACTGTGGACCCCGGTCCTATTTCCATCATATTGCTATCACCTATTTACTTTACTCACACTATTTACTTTACTTGCATACTTCTACTGTTTTCCACTCGATACGCTTATACCCTTTGTTTCAAGCAAACCGGTGAGATTGACAACCTCATCGCAAGTTGGGAACAAAGTATTTGGTTGTATGTGTACAGGTTCCACGTTGCTACTAGCTGAAGACGCGCAAACTCGTTTTATCGTGAAATGGCGCCCTTGTTGGAGTGTCACTAGGCTATCAAGCATCACCTTCAGTTGTTTGTCTGCTCTTCTCCTGATCGATCAAACCTTGGTTTCTTACTGAGGGAAAAGACTTACCGCTGTGCTCATCTTACTTTCCACTTGGAGTTTCCCAACTACCTGGCCACAATAATAATCAACGACATGCCAGCCGTCAAGCCCTTTTTCTGGCGCCGTTGCCGGGGAAGAAGTGGAAGACCTCTGCAAGGGGAGTTTTTCGCACGCACATCCTTTACTTTGTTTTATTGTTTTGCTTTACTTTAGTTTTACTTGCATTGTTTTATATCAAAAACACACAAAAAATTAGTTTACTTTATAGTTGCTTTTATCTACTTGCTTTTAGTTCATCATGATGTTCCCTAAGTATGTTTTGGAGGACCTCTCAGTAGGTAGTGGTTCAATTATTGGGAAAGATAACATTGAGGAGTTCTTTAATCACATTAGTTTGCATAAAGAAGTTGAGGAAAAGTCTTTGGTTGAGCTAGCTCCTAGTATTGAAGTTGCTTCTGCTTATTTAATTCACATGTTGTAAGCTAGGTTTGCTAGCCTTAATCCTTTTATGCAACACATGTTCCTTAAGCTTCATGAAATTGAAGATCCTGAAAATAAAGCTTTTATCTTGGAAACTTTGCGCATAGAATTTAGAGATGTTGCTATTGAAGCTAGGAAAGTTCTTAAGCGTTTTAATAAACTCGGTTCACCTATAAAGGTTATTAGTACAAACAATGAAGGAACCGAAATACCTATACCTAGCAAGCTCTTGGGATTGTATGAAGCTTTCGAAAATAATTTTGACTGGATCTGCCCCAAAAATCTTTTTAGTGATTTGAGTGAACCAAAGCGTGCTCACAAAGGGTCTTCAAAAACTTATGTGGATAAAATACAATGCCTTATTGACAAGACCTCTGCAGTTGATCTTAATGCTCCTTCTAAAAATACTTGATTCGCAATTTTCTGCGCCTAGCTCAAAGGCGTTAAAGAAAAGCACTTTTGGGAGATAACCCAATGTTTTATTTTCAGTAATTTTTCTTTTATTTGAGTCTTGGAAGTCATTACTACTGTAATGACCTCTCCTTATCCTTTTTATTTCATTGTTGTGCCAAGAGAAGCCTCTAATTTGAGTGAGGTAAAGATTTGGGGATGTTGCTGTCCTGAAAATGTTTTCGGTGCTGCACCGTAAAAATTCGTGAAAATTCTCTGTATATCTTTTGGACCTGCGATTTCTTGTTCATATGCCCCAGGTTATATCCAAACTTTCATTAGTTGAACACTTTTTGATTTGAGCAACAGAAAACACCTTAAAAATTCGACCTTTGTCGGCTGTTCTATTTTGACAGATTTCTGCCAATATTTGTGTTTGCCGCTTTATCGCTTTCTTTTTTAGTTCTTTTGATCACGGAACTTTCGGGGAAGTTGCTACAGTAGTATATACTTTATATGTGGTGTTTTGGGTTGAAACCTAAAGCAAAAAAGGTTGATTATATGTTATGCCTACACTAATGTTGCTAATAGATTTGTGTTTAGTTTTGTATGAAGGAAGTTTTCAAGTGTAGGGATTGGAGAATGATGAGATGAGTTGAAGAATGGACAAAAGCTCAAGCTTGGGGATGCCCATGCATCACCCCAAGAAATATCCAAGAAGTACAAGCGTCAAAGCTTGGGGATGCCCCCGAGGCACCCCTTCTTCATCGGCAAAAATCAGGTCACCTTTCAAGACACTATATTTTTATTGCTTCATGCACTATGCATTTTTTGGAGCATCAGTTGTTTTAGTTTCTATTATTAGTTTTGTTTTGTTTGCTGCAATAAATGGTTGGACCCCAATAAATTTCTTTTCGAGAAGTTGCCTTGCTTTTCATTTGCCAAGAACGCTCTATTTTTCATTCTTATCAAAAACCGAGTGTTCTTCTTTTTCTGCAACTGCTTTTGGTTTTCATTTTCGCCTTGATTTGTGTTCAGACCTTTTCATATCTTTTCATCAAGGTGTATTTTTGCCTCTGATCTTTATTGGTTTTCATCAAAAGAGGTGTCTTAAAAAATTTCAAATGGTGTTGGAAAAGAGAAAAAGCTTTATGCAAAAAAGTGGTACAAGAAGGAGCTTGTGTAGACTGCGGCTTAGGATTTTTCATGTCATGCTTGATGTCTTTTTGATGGTATGCTTAGTGGTTTTGTTGTAGCATGACTTGTCTCAAATAACTGAGATTGCTTAATGAGCCTTTGAAAAAATCATGCGTTGTTTTTATCGTTTGGAAGCATTATTTTGGTTTTCTCCTTGATGCTTTATTTGGGTTGACTTGGCGCATGCTCACACATGTTACTCATACAAAGTCGCCAATAGCCTCTATGATCATTTAGTTTTTGACTTTTGATGCCATCTTATGCTTCTTTTAATGTCGCTTTGTCGCTTTGCATGATTATGTCCATTATTGCTCTCTTAGTTGGTCGCTCCCAGTCTTTTGCTAGCCCTCGCCTTGTACTGAGTATGAGCTCTACTCGTGCATCCAACTCCTAAAAACCAAGTTTTGTCAAAGTGTCCACCATACATACCTATTAGCAATTTGCTATTCCAAGTAAATTTGACTTGCTTTTATTTTCTCTTCAAATTAAACTCTTACCAGTGTTATGCGAAAATTGGTCAGTGTAGCTCTCACAAACCGAAAGGCACACTTTACTTTTTCTTGTTCTTAAAAATTTGACATTGTGGTCTCTTATGTTGAGTTGTTATGCTTGCAAGTTGTAAGTTGGAGACTAGCCCAGCCATGCCGTCATGGGGCAAGCTTTCAACATTGCACTTCTTATTTGAGTTGATATCGTGATCTTTTGTTTATGGATGCCCACGGTGTGAAATGAATTGGGAATCTTGCGGGGATCATGGAGTTTGTATATGTGTTAGGGAAACGCCTGGGCCGCCAATCTAAGCCATGCATAATTCATGGTGGAAATTTGCAGCATACCCATAGTGGACATTCGACGACGCATCTCAAAATAAAAAGCTAAACAAATGGCAAATAAAAGAGATGTCGAGGTGTTCATTGTCTGCTTGTCCTGTCATTTTGATGTGGGCTTGTTCCATGTCATCGGGCACGGAGGTACCCCGTTGGCGGTTCTCGATGATACATATATACTTACAATGACAAGAGCCTTGCTTGGGACTCTAAGTAGAGTAGCGTGAGGTTTGGGTACTCGTATTCACGGGACACGAGGTTTTCAACTTATGATTTGTCAAGCATATGCATCATAATTGTTCTCGCATTAACTTTAACCATTCAAGATGCTTATGATGGGGGCAATGAGAGCTCAAAGCCGGTAAGTACCATAATTTTTGAAGGTTATAAAACTTGCAATCACTGCTTCCCTCCGCGAAGGGCCTTTCTTTTACTTTTATGTTGAGTCTCCACCTTCTATCTTTATGCACCATTAAGAGAGCATAGTTGTCATTCTGAGTATAATGTGCATTGTCCCAAAGTTTTCATTGATTGATTCATATTGTTGGTTTCACTTGTTCTCAAATTATTTGTATCTAGTCGCCCTCTTAAACTTGAAGGTGTCCTATGCATTTATGTTTTGCTCTCCATGAAGGACAAGCTGAAAACCATTTGTATGTTTTTCCTTATGATTTGAACACACGTTTGACTTTCATTGTTTCGTTTTCATGATCTTTTGTTTGTGTTCATTTTCATGTTATAACATGGTTGCTAAGTTTTTATTGTCAAGATTATATCTTTCATGCCCATGTTTTAAGTTCTTTTGATCCCAGCTCACAAATGCTTACATAGATGATCAAGATTGTGTAGGTGCATGTCACCTCAAAAATTATTTCTTTTGTTATCACTTACCTACTCGAGGACGAGCAGGAGTTAAGCTTGGGGATGCTGATACGTCTCCAACGTATCCATAATTTTTGATGCTCCATGCTTGTTTTTACACCATTTGCCTAATGTTTCGTTACACGTCGTTGCACTTTTATGCATTTTCCGGAACTAACCTATTAACAAGTCGCCACAGTGCCAGTTCCCTGTTTTTTGCTGTTTTTGTGTTTCAGAAAAGCTACACAGGAAATATTCTCGGAATTGGACGAAACAAGTTCCTGAAGTCTTATTTTTACCGGAAGCTTCCAGAGATCCAAAGAGGAGACGGAGTGGGGCCACGAGAGCCCCACACACCAGGGCGGCGCGGCCCAGCCCCTGGCCGCGCCCCCTATGTGTGAGGGCACCTCGGTCCACCTCTGACGATGCCCCTTCGCCTATAAAGACCCCCCGATGGGAAAAACCTAAGTACCCGATCAATTTTCCAGAAACACATCGCGATCCGCCGCCGTCGTCGACCCGAGATCGGGAGGGTCCAGAAGCACTTCCTGGCAGCCCTGCCGGAGAGGGGAATCGCCACCGGAGGTCTTCTTCATCACCATGCTTGCCTCCGGAGCGATGAGTGAGTAGTCTACCTTGGACTATGGGTCCATAGCAGTAGCTAGATGGTTGTCCTCTCCACCTTGTGCTTCATGTTTAGATCTCATGAGCTGCCCTACATGATTGAGATCACCGTTATGTAATTCTACATGTTTGGTTTGTTGGGATCTGATGAATATTGGTGTTATGATTGAGTTGCTATACTGAAATATATCTTATGTTATCTCTATGTTGTTTATGATCTTGCATGCTCTCCGTTGTTAGTAGCTATCTTGGCCGAGTAGTTGCTAGTGACTCCAAGAGGGGGTATTTATGCTCGATAGTGGGTTCATGCCTCTATTTAATCTGGGGGAGTGATAGAAACCTCTAAGGTTGTAGATATGCTATTGCTACTAGGGATAAAACAACATTCATATGCTCGAGGGCATATGCTTTCTTTACATTACACACTTTGCTTAATACAATTATCTGTTGTTCGCAACTTAATACTCATGGGGTGGTCGGATGATATCCCCGTGAGTGGATTATTAGTCATAGATGCAGTTGGATGGCGGTCTATGTATTTTGTTATAATGCCCAGAGTAAATCGCATAGTGATCTTCTTGACATATCACGTTATCTTTATTCTATCAATTGCCCAACTGTAATTTGTTTACCCAGCATGTGTTATTTATTCTATGGAGAGACACCACTAGTGAACTATGGACCCCGGTCCTATTTCCATCATATTGCTATCACCTGTTTACTTTACTCGCACTGTTTACTTTACTCGCATACTTCTACTATTTTCCACTCGATACGCTCATACCCTTTGTTTCAAGCAAACCGGTGAGATTGACAACCTCATCGCAAGTTGGGAAAAAAGTATTTGGTTGTGTGTGCAGGTTCCACATTGCTACTAGCTGAAGACGCGCTAACTCGTTTTATCGTGAAACGACGCCCTTGTTGGAGTGTCACTAGGCTATCAAGCATCACCTTCAGTTGTTTGTCTGCTCTTCTCCTGATCGATCAAACCTTGGTTTCTTACTGAGGGAAAAGACTTGCTGCTGTGCTCATCATACTTTCCGCTTGGAGTTTCCCAACTGCCTGGCCATAATAATAATCAACTACATGCCAGCCATCAGGAACAGCCACTACGGAAGCAGTAGCAGAAGCGCTGGCCGCGATTCGAGGCCAAGAACGGGATGGCGCCGACGTCGTGATCAGCCACCACCGTCGACGGAGGAGATGCTCAATGGAGGGTGTACAAGGCACACCTACATCGACAAAGATGGAGTTCAAAGACCTGCTCATCTCCTCATCAAGTGCAGAGAATTCCTTCGCCTTTGTCAAGCACTTCAGGAGAGGATGCCATCAGAGCAACCGGTGGCAGGTTCGATAACTTACAACGCTCCACCACCACCACCTAACCCACCGGCAAACGTGGCGCAACAGGGCCACCAGGTCGCCACAATCCAACAAGTCGAGCCACGACAGCCAGTCATCGAAGAAGAGGCGTTCCCGCCACCATGAGGCTTCGTGCCCATGATCCAGACAGGACGCCCGACGAATAAGGTCCAGCGGAAGCGCGCAAGAGAGGTCTTTCACACCGAGCACGCACCACCAGCTACGCCCGAATATCTGAACTGGTCAGAGCATCCGATCGGCTTCGACCAGTCAGATCACCCACCGAAGATCCCGCGCCCCGGACACCACGCATTGGTCCTCGAAGCGCAGATAGGAGGTTTCATCTCCAAAAAAGTGTTCATGGATGGAGGGAGCAGCTTAAACCTCATCTATGCGGACACGCTGCGAAAGATCAAGATCCCGATGGACAATCTCCTACCGACAGAGACATCCTTCCACGGAATCATCCCAGGGAAGCCGACGTACCCACTAGGGGCGATACACCTAGACGTCATTTTCGGCACTCCGGCAAACTTCAGGAAGGAGAAGATCAAGTTTGAGGTCGTCGATTGGCCCTCGCAGTACCACGCTATCCTCGGGCGACCAGCATTTGCCCGATTTATGGCGGTGCCGCAATATGCTTACCTCAAGCTGCGGATGCCCGCGAACAGAGGACCACTGACGATCAGCGGTAGCTTCGCCCGCTTTAAAAATTGCGACAAGGACTTCAACAGCATGTCCCAGACATTTGGAGTACACGAAGAGCTCAACCACATCAGGGAAAGCACCAACATGGACATCGATCCGCCGGCGCAGCAGAACACCCCGGCACTATCATTCGACGCCAGCAAAGACACCCGAGAGCACCAGATCCACCCGACGGATCCCTCTAAGACTACGCGGGTGTCGAATTCCCTCTCCCCCGCATAGGAAAGCGCGCTCGTCGAGTTCCTCTGTGAGCACTGGAGGATGTTCGCCTGGTGTCCAGCAGATATGCCAGGCATCCCCAGGGAACTCGCCGAGCACGAATTGAAGATTTTCCCTAACGCAAAGCCCATCAAACAGTCGATGTGCCGCTACAATCCGGAGAAGGCCCGGTCGATGGGCGAAGAGATAAATCGCCTCCTTGAGGCGAAATTCATCAGGGAAATAAAGGAGGCCACATGGCTCTCCCCACCAGTCATGGTGGAGAAGAAGGACACCAAGATCTACAGGATGTGCATCGACTTCACGGTATTAAATAAGCATTGTCCGAAAGACTACTTTCCACTCCCTCGAATCGACCAGATCAACGATTCGACCTTTGGCTGCGAGCGCCTCTCGTTCCTCAACGCATATTCTGGATACAACCAGATACGGCTAAAGGTCAAAGACAAAGACAAGACGGCGTTCATCACCCCGCATGGGGTATATTGCTACAAGACGATGCTTTTCAAGCTGAAGAACACAGGTGCCACCTATCAATTGTGTATGCAAGCGTGCCTGAAGGAACCGATCGGCCACAACGTCGAGGTCTACATCGACGACATCATCATCAAGTCCGCGAAGGCAGACAGCCTGCTCGATGATCTGCGTGAAACCTTCGCCAACCTCGATCGATACAGCATCAAGCTCAACTCGAAGAAGTGCTCCTTCGGAGTACCTACAGGCCAGCTGTTGGGGTACCTCATCTCTGAGAGAGGAATCGAGGGCAATCCGGAGAAGATACAGGCCATCATCAACATGCAGCCGCCAAGGATGCTTCGACATGTCCAGCAACTGACAGGTCGTCTAGCAGCACTTAGCCGCTTCATAAGCAAGCTCGGCAAAAAGGCTCTACCCTTCTATCGTCTCCTCCGAAAGACGGACAAATTCACCTGGACGGAAGAGGCGCAGGCCGTGTTCGACGACCTCAAGCGTTGCCTTTCGATGTCCCCAATCCTAGTCACTCCTCGCGAGAAAGAACCGATGTTATTGTACATCGCTGCAACCAATCAGGTGGTCAGTTCCGCTTTGGTGGTCGAGCGCGCAGAAGATGGCAAGGAGCACAGAGTGCAAAGGCCAGTGTATTATCTCAGCGAGGTCCTATCTCCAACCAAGCAAAGGTACCCCCATTACCAGAAGTTGGCATACGCCATCTACATGACAGGGAAAAAGCTGCCGCACTACTTCAAGTGCCACTCCATCATAGTAGTGGCCTCGACCCCAGTATCCAGCATACTCAACAACCCCGACGCCACGGGGCACGTTTCGCTCTGGGGAATCACCTTGGGACCCTGGGAGATCACATACCAGCGGTAGTCAGCGATCAAGTCGCAAGTCCTGCCAGATTTTATCGTCGAATGGACCGAAGCACAGATGCCAGAACTCCCGGACTTGTTGAACTGCTGGACTATATACGTCGATGGGTCCAAACGAGTTTTGGGAGCAGGAGCAGGAGTGGTCCTCGTGTCACCTCAAGGAGACAAGATGCGCTACGTCTTACGTATGTGCTTCGCAAACCCCTCGAATAATGAAGCTGAGTACGAAGCTGTTCTGCACGGCATGCGTACGGCGAAAGCCTGTGGCACCACCCGTATCAAGATCCATGGCGACTCGAACCTCATCGCCCAGCAAGTCATGAAGGAATGCGATGCAACCTGTGCAAACATGATCGCGTACCGCGCAATGTATGACAAGATGGAAGGCAACTTCGAGGGTTGCGAGGTGACCCACATAAGCAGAGAAAGTAACAAAGAGGCTGACAACCTGGCCAATATCAGATCCAAATGCTTACCGATACCACCAGGAGTTTTCTTCAAAGAGATCTTCGAGCGCTCAGTCAAGATCAAGCCGGCCGTCGACCCGGCGTTAGCAACACGCTCGGAGGCTAAAAACCAAGATCCCACCCCAGCAGCGGGAACAAAAGACCCGTCCAAGGAAACGGCCACAGCAATGCTCGTCGAAGCGGTCTGGACGAAGCCATACCTGGCTTACCTGACACGGGGAGAATTGCCAGAAGATACCATCCATCGTCAGCAGATCATGCGGCGTTCCAAGGCCTTCATAATAATCAACGGATAGCTTTACAAGCGCAGTACTACAGGGGTCCTCCAACGATGCATAGCACCCAAAGATGGAATTGCTCTCCTTCGGGACATTCATGAAGGAACCTGCGGGCACCACGCCAGCAGTCGAACCCTCGTCGCTAAGGCTCTTCGATCAGGATTCTACTGGCTCTCGGCCCTCCACGACGCCAAGAACATCATCCAGCATTGTGAAGCATGCCAACGATTCGCCACGAAGCCTCACGCGCCCGCCTCAGAGCTGCGCACCATACCCGTCGCTTGGCCCTTCGTGCAATGGGGGCTCGATCAAGTAGGGCCTCTTCCCAAATCATCTCGAGGGAACCACACTTACCTGCTGGTTGCCATCGACAAGTTCTCCAAGTGGATCGAAGCGGTCCCCGTCACCAACCAAGAGGCGACTATGGCGGTCAAGTTCTTCGAGTCCATTATCTACCGGTACGGAGTACCTAACAGCATTATCACGGACAACGACACAACTTCACCTTGGGCCAATTTCAAGACTTCACCAAAGAGTTCGGCATCAAGATCAAGTACGCGTTGGTGGCACATCCCAAGTCCAACGGTCAGGTCAAAAAGGCCAACGGGCTCATCTGCGCGGGCATGAAGAAACGCCTCCTTCGGCCCCTCAAGCGCGCAGCAGGCGCTTGGGTCGAAGAGCTGCCTTCGGTCCTTTGGAGTCTGTGGACAACACCCAACTCCTCCACGGGCTACACGCTGTTCTTCCTGCTCTTCGGGGCAGAGGCAATGATTCCAACGGACGTACGTTACGGCGCACCTCGCGTAATAGCCTACGTCGAAGAAGACGCGCAAGCAACACTTGAGGACGCCCTCGATCTGCTGGATGAAGCTCGGGACGTCGCCCTCGTCCCTTCATCGGTCTACCAGCAAAACCTCCGCAATTACCACAGCAGACGGGTACACGGACGGTCTTTCGAACCCGGCAACCTGGTCCTTCGCCTCAAGCAGACAAGCACGTCAAAACTTGAGTCGCCGTGGGAAGGTCCATA
Source organism: Dactylis glomerata (assembly GCA_007115705.1). Lineage (NCBI taxonomy): Eukaryota > Viridiplantae > Streptophyta > Magnoliopsida > Poales > Poaceae > Dactylis > Dactylis glomerata. The sequence goes on along the minus strand of QXEO01000700.1, from coordinate 1,738,625 downwards.
TCTCGTCCATGAAGCCATCCCAGGAGGGGCATATCGGCTACGCGACCCCAAGACAGGGGTGGACGAGAAGAACCCGTGGAACGCCACGCAGCTGCGCTGCTTCTACCCTTAGCGCGTAGAGCTCTTCTGTCTCTCATTTCTCCCCTGTAATCAAGCATTGGCAGCAGTCCACACTCAACACTATGCCTTCGGCACCATGCAATAAAGTACAATTCCTCAATTTATGAGTCGACATTTATGCATACCCACGCTCGGGGGCTTCGCCTTAAAAATATTCGACCCACACATCGGGGGCTTCGCCTTAAAAATATTCAACCCATGCTCGGGGGCTTCGCCTTAAAAATATTCAACCCACGCTCGGGGGCTTCGCCTTAAAAATATTCGACCCACGCTCGGGGGCTTCGCCTTAAAAATATTCGACCCACGCTCGGGGGCTTCGCCTTAAAAATAGTCGACCCACGCTCGGGGGCTTCGCCTTAAAAATATTCGACCCACGCTCAGGGGCTCCGCCCTTCGACCTACGCTTGGGGGCTCCATCCTTTGACCTATGCTCGGGGGCTCCGTCCTTCGACCTACGCTCGGGGGCTCCGCCCTTCGATCTACGCTCAGGGGCTCCACCCTTCGACCTACGCTCGGGGGCTCCACCCTTCGACCTACGCCCGGGGGCTCCGCCTTCTGACCCCCGGGGTTCACAGCATATGGATACATGTCACAAGCAAGCAAAGATACTTTAAAGAACGTCACAAAGGCACAGTTCACACATCATAAACGGTGTACAAATCAAGTCAGCACGGGATTTTGATCGGATCTTTGCTGATCACTTTCGGTAACGATTTGTCCTGCATGAAATCGGCGGTCTGCCTGCAGGCGGAGTAATGAGCGACCATATCGACAGGGCCGCTAGGTGTCTATGGCAGCCTCTTCAATAGCTCCATGTCAACCTCCGGATAATGGACGCGCAAGAAGGAAAGGGCAACCAGCGCCCTGCATCGAAGGTGTTCGTGCACAAATCGGTATATGGCTTCTCCATTCTCGAAACGGCTCAGCAAAGCAGGCATGCCTTCAGGTTGATCATTCAGGGGAAACATGACCTGGTGAACGATGGCAAGAGCAGCGCGACTTGATTCGGCTAATGTCCTGGCTTGGGCGATCCGGTCTTGGAGTACAGTCAATTTCCAAGCTTTCGAGCGATCAGCCTAGAAGTTGTGTGCAGTCGAATTTGCGTATGTTTGAGCTGCTCGGAGATGCGTATCCACACGAGGATTTTTAGATTCCTTATCAAGACACGCGTCTGCAACCGGCCATATCAGAGAATCAGAGCATATTATCTCAATGAATGATCTGTCAAAGACAAAAAGACTTACACTCCATTGCCTGGCCAAGGTTTTTGATCTTGCCATGAAGGAACTTCTCCGCATCCACAGCTAGCGAAGCCTTGGAAAGAGCAACGTCGACTCTGGCGGTAACCCTCTTTAGCTCTTGCTGTGTAGACTTCAATTGATCTCACAAAGATCGAATTAGCGACAGTTCACCTATGGAGGGTGCTCGCTTTTCAACGGTGGCACAGGAGCTACCATCTGTCTCGTACGAAACTGGCCAGGCATCAGACCCTGCGGATGTACCCTGCAAATGGGGTCCCCAGTCACAAAATAGCCATTCATAGATCACGGCGCAACCAAGCATAAAATACCTCAAAAGAAAGTAGCAAGAGCCGAAGTCAGCTCAACAGCAGGCAATATTCAGAAGTACATCGCAAAAACAAAAGGGCAGAGTATCAGCCATTACAAACAAGATCAACTAATCAACTAGACTATGTCGAACTACCAGCGGCTCTGCTAGATGGGGCGCCCGACGCGCTGCGTTTCCGGGCCTTCGCGGCAGCTTGCCTAGCATTCCTATCTGCTAAGAAGCTCGTCATCCGGGTAGATAAATCTCGGGCATGTTCAAGGTAGGCCTTGGGAGCAACGTCGCGCCCATCCTTGTCCTTCGGATATGTGCCCGTGACCTTGTCGGCGTCGAATTCAACCCCGTGCATCATCAGCATAGAGAAGACAGACTTAGAGCCAATAGTTACCTGTCGGTGAACCGTAGCAACTAAGGGGTCCTCGCTGTCCTCCTTAATCGCCAAGGCCTCGAGGATGCCGGCCATAGTGCAGCTCATCGATTCCGGAGCAGAAATATCGCGAATGCGGTCAAGTGTCGACCGCATCTTCGCCAGAAGATCGCGCACCTCCCGGCAAAGGAGTTCAGCGTTACTAACGCTGGACTCGAGTCCAGCGGGCTCCTTCATCGCCGCAGCACCAAATTCGGCAGCAACTTCATCAAGAAAAGAGATCTCTAGTCAGCAAATGGAGGTGATCCTGATGAACCTTATACTAAACAGAGAATAAGACTTACCGTGCAAGGAATCGAGGGCAGCCTGCAGGCGTTGTTGCAGGTCCTTCTCCTTCGACTCAGCTTCCACTCGTCGCTGATTGACAAGCTCTTGAGCCTTCGTCGAATCAGCCTTGAGCTGGGTCACCTCGTCGGCCAAGCCATCAGCTTTCACCCTCAGAGAAGAGTTTTCGGCCGCAAGATCATCTATCTGAGTCTTCAACAAGGTTTTATCGGCGGCGGCATGAGCAGCAATTCTTGATCACCCGACGGTCAGTGGTATAAGCAGGAAATAAAATCTGTCGCGACAAAAGTTCCGAATAAGATGGAATCACTTACGGCGCATGTCTTCTAGCTGGGCAAACAACCGTTGATTCTCCTCTTCCAGCGCAAGAAAGTTCTTGCATATCTTCGACAGGTCCCGGACAATAGGCTAACCAGTGGAAATAAGGATGAGAATGGAAAGTTTCTATTTTAGAGGGCAAGCCCAAGTGTAAACACTTAGACTCACCCTCGGGGGCTACTGATGGGTAAATGCAAGATTCACAAAGCTAAGTTTATCGGACTTACGTGGCGTTTGGAACCAGAAGGCTCGCCAGAGGAAGAAACCAGGATAAGATCGGGCTCGACCATATTCTTCTTCGGAGGGGGCGATGACTTCGGGAGGTCCTCCGCTGTGGCGTCCCCAATGTCCTTCTCTTGCGAGTCGGCGGTCTGCTCGAGGGTGGAATCATGGGGTTGAAACTAGAATCGATCGCGTTCACCCAAGCTTGCCGAAGCTTCCTCGGTCGAAGATCTGAAGTGCGCAACATAATCAACACAAAACAAAGTCATTTAGGAAAGAAGTTCGACAGTAAAATCTTACGACGTATCAAGGCCAAAGTTTGGGAGAGTCCTCTTCCCCGCTCGCGGAGGAGGACGGCTGTCCAGTGGTTTGGCATGAATCACCACACCATCGTCGCCGCCCGAGGAAGGAGAGTGTGCGCCAAGATCCTCTGAATCTTCAACTCGGTCGACATTTACGTGCCTCATCGAAGCCCGTGATGTCGTGGGCACGGCAGATCCTGATTCTTCTGGAGCCTCGTCGAATTCACGACCGAGAAATTCGCCATCTTCGGGCTGAGGCAGATAGCATCGGGCCACTGGAATAATCTGAACAAAGCATGTCCCATCAATTATCAAAATTCGATAGGAGATTTATCAAGGACTAAAAATTCGAGCAAGAACAAGGTTAGCATACCTCGGTGCAAGGGTTTAGTTTGCTGAACACCGCGGTGCCAAAGACTTTTGGCACGATCGACTTCTTTGTCAACTTGGTGACGGCTCGAACACCGTCATCGATCTCAGCTTCCTTAAGCTCGTCGGAAGAAATTTGAGTCGGGTCTTGGCAATCGGTGTAATCCCACATACAGTGGGCTCGCTCAGCCAGCGGCTGGATTCGACGCTCGACAAAGGTCCTGATAAGCTGGAGACCCGACAACTCTTTCTTTGGTGTGGCCCGAAGTTGTTGAATCTTTTCCATCAGAGGTTACGTGATCTTCATCTCTTCCTCGGATAGTTCGTGCCTCCATGACACCCGGGGACGAATGGTGGTGGTAGGTCAAAATTCATCAAGACCGAAGCTTTGGTCGGCAAGGGATTTGTCCTTGGCATAGAACCATTCCGTCCTCCAGCTGGGATTGTTTTTGGGCGTCTAGAGGTTGAAATAACTGACGTCTTGACGCACTTGGTAGCTGAAGCCGCCAGTTTGGTAATGCTGTGGGCGCCTGATGACGAAAATTCTACACCAGGGCGCCCAATGGGGTTCGATCCCCAGGAAACACTCACAGAGTGTGATGAAGCACGCGATGTGCAGAATAGTGTTGGGATTCAGATCGTGAAGCTGAATCCCATAAGTAAAAAGGAGACCTCGAAGGAAAGGATGCGGGGGGAGTGAGAGCCCCCGGAGGAGGAATGCGAGGAAAAGTACCCGGAAGCCCACAGGTGGCTGGGGTATGATTTCTGGACCGGCGGCAAGAATTTCAACCGGATCGTTCTTTAGAAGGCCGATCTTCTCGGTGCTCGCTAGCTCCTTGTCTCCGATCTTGGTCTGGACCCAATCCCCAACAGCGGGCGGGTCGGCGTCGGCGGTCTTGGTCTTCTTTGTGGCGGCACCGACCGCGGTTGAGCTTCTCTTACCCATGACGGCAGCACTCAACAAGAGCTTCACGGGAATGGGAGGAAAGAGAGATGGGTCGCAGGAGCAGAGCACAAGGAAGAAGATGACGGCGGCGGAGTGGGGTAAACAGTTGCTTCTCATGTGTCATTTTTATCTCGCCACGGGAAATCGCTGGTCCATCCTAGCCGCACGCCGCAAAGGGGAAGCGACAAAGTGAATCTGGCCGTCCACGTGTCAGCACCACGGAGGCCGTGGCCTCCACTACGCATGGTAATTGAGGAGACACGGCGGGCTTTTTTCACCCACGCGCGGGACATGCGGTCAAAAGCAGTCAACAGCTGGGACGCGCGGCTGCTGGGCCCACAGGGCGTCTAGTCTTGTCAATGTCAGGCTGTCCTTGCAGAGGATGGCGTGACAGCTCGAAGGAATCAATCGTCATCACTGATGTCATTTCCTATGGGACAATTTCCTTTTGACCCAAAGGATAAGCTCAGCTTCGGGTTTTCATATTTTCGAGGTATGTACTTTTGAAATTCGAACTTCTTTGATGCCGGGAGTTCCGTGAAGTCTTTCGCCCTCTTTGTGCTATTCGGGCGCAAATTTCACCTTTCGAACGATCTTGCTCTTTACTCGAAGTTTTTATTTGAGTCGCTTGAGAGCTTTTCGAGTTGGGTGTTTTTGCCTGGCTACTCAAAAGGAACTTTTGGCTTTGGCTGGCATCATCTTTACATTCGAGTTATGGATTCTTATCCCTCAGATTGTTTATTGCGGGACAGCAGTGCCTCCATGCTTCGTGAATCGGGGGTCTCGATTCTCCCCGTCTGCCGTATTCGAGCGGGTCACATCGCTTTGATCCTCGAGTTGTGGATTTCAATCCCTCGAATTGTCTTCTGGCTGGCAACGCCCGATTATCGTTCAAGTCATGGCTACCGATCCCTTGACTCTTTCTTCCTTTTTTTGGCCTGCAGTGCCACAAGTTTGCTCGAATAACGTTTTCTTCGGTCCAGGCCATCAGTGATGTTGTTGCATCTAACCATGGGCTTCAATCCCTAGGTTACCTCCGATTCCGGGTCAACAGCTCCTCAATCTCAACTCGAGAGTAGATTTCTGGAATCTAACTCGACGCTTGCACTTAATGCCCGAATTTTGGTGGCAATATACCAGTTCGGATGCCGTATGTCAAATACGAAGGTAAGTCCACGGTTAACAACACCAGATGGCTCGGTATTCGTATCAAGCGCGCTCTGCCGAGAAAATTTCCATACCTACGGTATGAAGTCTTGCCTCGATGGATGCATCAAGTGCCTCACACTGTACTGGGCTTCGACCTGATAAGTCCATACGCGGCTCGGGTCAAAGTAGCGCCAGCCCACACGGGTTTGAGTTGGGGGACTCGAATCTGAGTAAGCTAACCGATGTTTTTGCGACTATGCAATTAACTGGACCCGGCGTGAGTCTCAGACCGGTTATGCCAATCCCCCTAGCAACCAAACTAAGCATTTTCGAGGCTCGGAATGAGTGCTACTCGAATTAGCTACTTTTACTAAACAAATCATTTGTATGCTTGCTATACCTTTGTGTTTTTCCGGATAGGGCGAAAGAAGCATGTGCAATCAAGAAGGATCTCAAGTTAGAGTCCCTGCCATAGTCTTTGACTATCCCAGGCACTCAGGGGCTACTGACGAAGGAGCGCCATATAGGTCCTCGATATTAGCCTACCTGGTTTTCGGCCCAGGAGGAATAATCATCGAAGGGACAACAAGGTCCATGAAGCTAGCAGCCTGGCGTGGCCTAGGCATAAAACTTGCCGCACAAGTTGGAGATTCGATGGAGAAGACCTAGTTGGATTAGGACTCGATTAGGTTTCACCTACCAACTTTGTACGTAGCTGCCTTGGAGAACAATCCCGAGACCCAACCTTCGCATATAAAAGGTTGGGAGGGAGAACTAAGAAACTCTCTACACACTTTTTCGCCACCACACGCCAGAGCGCTCGAAACACCAAGAGCTCTTCACCTTTGGTTAGATCCAATCTACGCCGCCATTGTAACACCTCTTCTTTAGCCACCCCATCAATAAAGTCAGACAAGCAGGACGTAGGTCTTTACCCTACCAAGGGGGCCGAACCTGGGTAAAAATCATGTCCTTCTGCTTTCGTCTGATCACCGTCGAGTTCGCCGGATCCCACTAGCGCTCCATGTCTCGAAAGCCCATAAACATGGGCATTGCCGGGGTTGAACCTCATCAACATCAAAAGTTCGATATTGCTATTCGCTAATTCACTCCCATCGGGAGGGATTTGGGACTAGCCGAGGAATAACAACTCGAAGATTTTGAGTATTGAAACAGCCAAATAAGGCTCATTATGATTCTCGGGCTGCGTCATTGCGACAAAGCCTGGATGCCATGATTGTAACATATCATGAAGGTAAGACCTCAGGATCCATCCTGCATGGCCTAGTATACGCACATGAATGCGCTTTGCTAGTAAATTTTCGTATCCATGATGCAAAGAAAAATCCTGGTGGACGCATTGGGTACCGTGAGAAACACTGGAATCATGTCTTCATAAGTCCTAAATGCGGCAAAAGACAGGGTTATGCCAGGTACTGGATTCAAATTCAGGGGCTTGAGTTTGAAGTAGGTGGCAAGTTTCTGCTCAGGCAGTTAACTGGTATTCTGATCCATTGGAAGTACAAGGCTTGCTTACCAAAATCCCCTTGAGAGATAAAAACAATGTAAACTATTCAATGAAAGCAGAGAAAATAAGAAGCCAAAGATTGATCAAGTCGAAGATGTGAAGATCTGAGATTCAACCCGAATCTGCAATTCTGGTAGAATCTCGGGGGCTACTGACAAGGGTATAGCTACCAAAGCCCATTATCTTTGTACCCCTAAGGCCCGCTAGATAGGCCCAAGCATAGGTGTAGTCGAAATATAAGATGCTATCGTATATAGACATTGTAATTTCTATTGAACCCAACCGGATCCTCGAGACCTGGACACCTATATATAGGGGCCAGGAGAGGCCGGCCAGGGACAGTTTGAGATTGAGCTAATTGAGAACCATGCTTATTCTCGATACACACCAAATATCACCTTGTTTGTCAAATCTTTACCTTCGAGTTCATCCGACGCCCTGATGTCTCAAAGGACCACTTGGGAAACCCCAAGAGGAAGGTATGATGAGCACAACAGTAAGTTTTCCCTCAGTATGAAACCAAGGTTTAATCGACTAGTAGGAGAAAGAAATCACTTCCTAAGGTTGTTGCTAGCTGACTTGGACAACGGCGCCAGAAAACACGCTGGTGCGTGGTTGACGTGGGAGCCTCGGTGTTGTGGGAATTTAGAGACAGTAGCCATGGGGATGGCTTAACGGAGGGGCTCAACGGTGTGTGACAATGGGTCTGGCTCGGGATTTGTGTGACGGAGACACCACGGTTTACCCAGGTTCAGGGCCCTCCACGCCGGAGGTAAAACCCCTACTTCCTGCCTTGTTTTGTATTAGCTTCACAGTGGTTACAATGCTCCTCGGGCTATTTGGTCTAGAGGAGGAAGAAGAAGGATCGGATCTCCCTAGTCTAAGGGTCTAGACCCCCTTATATAGGCGGAGGTCTGGTTACAGGTTAGGTGGCCAGCTGCCCGGCTGCCGGCTCCTCCGTGGTCCGCGTCCTTGGCGTGATCCTCTGGCCTCTGACTCCTTGTCTGACGGCGGCACCTTTATAAAGCGCCTTTCCCCCCTTGGACCGGCATCTGGGAGGCATATGCTCTCCCTTTTGCCTCGGATCCTTTCGTGGGGAAGGCTCCTGCCCGCTGATTGGTGGAGTCCGGATGTGGCTAGCGTCACGCCTGTCCCTTGCGTCTGTCGATCTTGTCGGGGCCAGGCCACCTTCGGCGAAGCAGCCGTTGGAGGAGCTTTGCAGTCTTGACAGGTTCTAGCTCTCCTCGGTGGAGTCGCCAGCCGGCTGCTGGCGCAGCCGGTCCTTCGGATGGAGCCGGTCTTCTTAACTTGGCGTCGTGGAGACTCCTAGGACGCAGGCCGGCAGACAGCTCTGCCCGTGGCCTACCCTAGAAGTCATCCCCACGACACTAGCCCCCGAAACTGGTGAAGTCACATGGGTTAGCATGAGGCTTCGGCGGGTTCCATTCCTTGCCGAAGTTAACGTGCTTCCGCCGAAGTCCCAAGATTCTTCGTTCGGCTCGGGGGTCGTCGATCTTGAGGCCAAGTCTCGCAGAGTGTCACCGGCCGTCTCGAGATGTGCCGGCTCCAGGACCGAACTAGCTGGTGACTACTTCTGGTCTCCAGCTAGCGTCTGGCTCCTCGGGACTTGTTCTCTTGGGGCTTGGACCTGAGCTCCACTTGTCCGCGCGCCGCTGTGTTGCGTCCCGCCAGTTCAGGTCCCATGATCTTTTGTGACAACCGCGACGGTTGTCTGCTTCTCATGTTGACATGGTGCATGATGGGAGGAACAGTTGCCAGCGCGTCGTGGGGGGGAATGCGCAACTGATCCGCCCGCACCCGCCTTCTTCCTTTTAAACAGGGGACCATTCATGGGCCAAACCACCGGTCGTTCGCCTCTCTTCTTCTTCAATCATTCGCTCGCCCCCGAATCCTCTGGTTCTCGAGCTTTGTGCCCCTAGATTTAGGGTTTCTAGCCTCTTTCGCTGCCATTCCATTCATCCAGATCCACACCCGGATGGCTCCCAAAGCATCCCGGCGAAAGGGAAAGGGGATAGCCTCGGACGAGGACAGCGCCCCGTCCCTTCTACCCAAAGGATCCTGGGAAGGTTCCTGGGTGAAGGATAAACAGATCGAGCTACTGCGCCAGGGTCGAGTGCTTCTGCCCGCGGATCTCGTGGGTTGCTGCCCTACTTGCGGGGAGCGAGTGCCCGCTCCTCAGCCCGGGGAAACGGTGGTCTTCTACGACCATTTCCCCAGGGGCTTCGCGCCGCTCGCCAGCAACTTCCTGCGGCAGTTCATGGATCATTTCTATTTGCAGCCGCACCATATCGGGGCGAACGCCATGATGACGCTGGCCACCTTTGCGACCCTCTGTGAGGCGTACTTGGGCATCTGGCCTAACGTTGAGCTATTCCGTCGACTGATCTACTTCAAGACCCAGACGATGGATTCAATCCCAGTGGTGTGCGGGGCAGCCTCCCTTTAAACCCGCAAGACCGTGAGCTTCCTAGGACCGAAAGGGAAAGAATCCTACAAGAAGTGGCAGCGCTCCTTCTTCTACGTGAGGAACTTGAAGAAGGGCATCGACAACATCAACCTGCCGCCCTTCGATGCGAGCGGGCCGAGCGATCGCGACAGCTGGGGCGCCTCTTTCCCCCGTCCTAGCCTGGACATGGCCAAGATTTTTCAGCGGATTGTCACTCTCCAGTCGGAGGGCAGCCTGAAGCTGCCAGATCTTCTGCTCGCGTTCTTAGATGCTCACATGTCGCTACTCCAGTGTTGGCCGCATAAGATGTGCTTCCTGGGGTCTGACAGCTGATCCCTCTTGTCACTCCTCCCGGGCGCTGACGGCGGTGGCGGTGGCGCAGAAGGTGAACAGGATTGCGGAGGTCAAGCTTCCTGCCTCATGGGCGTGGGGATTGAGGCCCTATGACCGCAGCTACCCGGTTGCAAAGGTAGGCTCGCTGGCTCGAGGCCTCCGCTCCCTCTAACTTGCCGCGTCGACGACTTGACCATCTTCTGTTTGATTTGCGCAGAACCTGTTTGCTCTGCAAACCGCGGAGAACCTGTCCTCGTGCCAGGTTGGCTTTGCTACCAATCGGGCGCAGTCAGACGATGAGGTCGTCTGGGACAACGCCGAGGAGGATGACGATGCGGGCTCGGGCGCCGCTGTGGAGGGCTCGAGCGCCACCCACGGTGATGATGGGAGCAAGGAGCTTGAAGACTCGGGCGAGCCTCTCAGCCACTCTAGTAAGTCCCTAGGTCCCTCCTCCTTAAGAGACTGGTCTGAGGATGATGATGATGAACCAGGACCGACCGCCAGTCTCGGGAGCGCAACTCTTCACGTAGCCGCCGCAGCCGCCGCTGGAACTCGGGACATCCCGATCGTGGACTTTCCGGAGTCTCCGGAGCAACCTCCTATCGCTCTAGAGCCAGTCGCTCTGAAGCCGGCTGACCCGGAGGGGCCGGAAGCAAGGCGGCAAGCGCCAAGAGAGGGGACCAGCCGGCTTCGACCGAGCTGGCTGAGAAACGGAAGAAAGCGGAGCCGGCGGTGAAGAGCCTGCTCCTTCCCAAGGTGAAAAGGGTGGTCAAGCGGCGAGCTACCGCGGTGGCTGGGTAGGTCTTCCGCCTCTGCACTTCTCACCGCTTTTAGCCATCGTATTTTTGATCAGCTTGATTGTGGGGTACTTTCCTTGTAGGTTTCCCATTTCCGTCGATCTACTTTTGAAGCCTCCCCCTGTAGTGGCGTCGGGGGATACCGAAGCTCCAACGCTCGACCTCTCATGCAACAAGAGGGTGCGTGTAACAACCCAAATTTTTGGGAAATAGAAATAAATGGATTTATTAAAATACCAAATTTTGGAGACAACAAAAACTTTTATTTTGAATACAAGATTAATTTCTTGTCTTTTAAAACTTGTGAATTTGAGCATTTGCTCCCATGCTTCCAATAAAAAGAGTATGAGAAGGGTTTAAAACAAATCCTTTGATCCCCAATTTTTAAATAAAGATCTTTGTTAAATTGAAATAGTTTTCTAACTATTAAATTTTTGTGCATGGTGACATGCTAAACCCATTTGGGTCAATTACCAAACCGAAATTAAGTCAAGCAATCCCAAACAAATAGAAAAGAATTAAGAGACTAAACTGCAACACAAAAACCTAAGTAAGAAGTGAGGAAGTAGTGATCTTAATAAAATTATTGATTACACTACTTTACCCCTTTGTATTAAGAAATCTTTGAACTATACCATCATGCATCTCTCCCCCACCACTAAGAACAAGCTACAAAGAATCCAATACAATATAGTTTGAAACAAAACTCAACTTGGAACCCTATTCAAATTTCTACCAAAGTTCGAATTCAAATAAGAGGTCATTCCCAACTCCAGGTCATCTCCAAGAAAACCAACACTTTTGGACCAATTAAATATTTTTCACTCATATTGCATGCATACATAGTATTTTAAATACATGTTGTTCTATGATTTCATGTGTGTTTTAATTTATTGAGCAATGTTTAGTTAATTCAAACCTGACCAATAGAAGCATTAGAGAAGAACCACAAAGATCAAAAGAACCAGAAGCAAGAGAAATAAAGGAAAAGAGAAGAAAAGATGATCTAGAAAAAGTTAACCACTACCCTACTTTGGACACTTAGAATAAGAAATTTGTAACTCAAGCCAAGGTGTGATCAGTTAGTTGAGCTTGACCATATCACATACTAGCTCAACCAAGAAGTTTCCAGCAAAAACTCAAACCCTAACCTCTTTCAAAATCTGTCCAAAGTTTGAATCTGAAACAGAAACCATACTTCAAAATTGAAATAAGATTTTTGCAAAACAATATATTTCTTCATAACAAAAATATGTCTGGAATCCCTATCCAATATAATGACCAACCCAATTGGAAATTTTCAAAAATTCAAAGTTTGAATTCTTGCGGACATTGTGTCGAACACCTTCTAGGCAGAATTTTTGCAAAACCAAACCCACTGTAGACAACGCTGTTTCCGTTCGTCCCAGGCCCTGTAGCCATGCGTGTGGACATCTCTTGGTCGAGCCCCAGCCTCCCCAGCCCCGACCCAAGCCGTGAGACATGGAGGAAAACCACCCGGACCCCTCCTCACAGCCATCCCTTGCCCCCGCTGCACCAGACCACCCCGCAGCCCACAAGCGCGCCAGCAGAACCCCACCGCACACCGCAGCCCTCCGCCGAAAGCCCCGACCGCCGTGTCCCTTCGTTAGCCGACACCGGCCGCGCTCTCTCCGCAGATCCCCTCGCCCCGTGCTCCCTCTCCCGTCTATAAAAAGGCCGCCATCGTTTGCAGGAAAGATTTCCCTCACCTCCCTCTACCTCCTAGACATAATCTCCTCGCTAGTTGCTCGCAGGTTTGAGCTCGCCGGAGCAGGCCGAGCTGCAGGACGTCGTGCCGTTCCCGGTGTTCCAGCAGCTCCCTCGAGCTTCCGGCTGGACAAGGTGGAAGAGAAGAAGCTCCTCCGCCGCCTAGACAACCTCGCCGCCGCTCCCCATCGCCGCCGGTGAGCTCCCCGTCGCCGCCCTACTCCTAGTAACTCGCTCTCGTTTACGTTCCTGTAGCACGAGGAAGAAGAAGCCCGATACCTGTTCGTGTTTAAGTTCTGACCGGTGGGGCCCCTTGGCAGGCCGGACCGGTACTTTTTTTTCCTGGCAACCGCCCAGCCTGCAGCCTAGTGGGCCGGCCCAGCTCAGTCTGTGTGTCCGGCCCGAGTAAAAAAAAAGGGAAATTCGATTTCCGATTTCTGAAAATCACATTCAGATGCTTTAGTATATTTAATTTTCCCGGAGATCTACCGATCCAAATCTAGCAAATGAAAATGTTCTGGAAACCTTAGAATATAAGATATCCATTAGAAGTGGTTTCAACACAATTAGATCTACATAATGGTTGCAGTAAAAATAACAAAACAGGAGTTTTTCCAACTTAGAAAATACATATCAATTCAAATAAAATTCCTAAAAATATAAATCCAACTTTGGAAATTCACAATTAGTGATGCCCATCTGCCTATAGCATTAGATCTAATTTTTGAACCTTTTAAATCAAATGCTATTTACCCATATGGTTAAATAAGCATTTGCCATATAGGATTTTATTAAACTCAATTCTATAATCAAAATTTAATGGAACTCTTGTTGTTTAACCACATTTCCAAATACCCATCTATAGGTATTGATCTTAGTCCATGTGTACTTGTAGGAAGTATTTGGAAATTTAATCCTACATAGTAGTAACTAGAAACTCAAACTTGCACCCCTATCTCAAAATATGGAAATGATATGAAACCAATTCGAATCAACCACATTTCTAAATATCAATCCATAACCCTTGATCCAATTCAACTAGGATCTATAGACTCTACTTGTAAGATTCAAACTTGATCACTAAATTTTTGCAAACTAGAAATGGCTTCGATAAAAGAAACATACTCCAAATCCTATGAAGCCTTTTTAGTTGAACCATAATCTTGAATATATACTAGTAGTATATGAACTTTGGTCAATAAGGACTTGCAGGAGATATTTTCATAATCCAAAACAAATAAACCCTACTTAGATACAACAACTCAATAATCTCATCCATCGGAACTCAATCATCTTCGAAACCACTCTCCATAGACTTCCTAGATCATTTCTCTTACCCAAGTATCCTTATAGTGAGTATGTGTTGTTTGTGAATTGTGTGGTGATTGTATGCTTAATTGCTTTCCGACGATTAGACGACAACAAGAGTAAGGAGAATGGATCCCGAAGTCTACCAAGATATGGAGATGGAGATCAATCAATCAAAGATGAAGATGAAGACTATTTTGACTTTGCCAAGCCAGGCAAGCCATCTTTTGATTCATACTCCCAAATGCCTAGTTTTAATATTGCATTCTACTTGTTTTAAGTAAATTGCATGATTGAATTGCTAGAGTAGAATGATAGAAGCATAGTGATGTCTTGATTATCAAGAGCATCAAGCTGAGTTTATCCAACCCTAGTAGTAGTACTATCACTCAATGTAGTTGCTTAGTCGCTAATAAAAGTTGAGGCTATCTCTGGAGGAACCCCAGTTAAAAGGTGGTGACTTACATTGAAACTTGAAATGGGAGATTGCTCCTACATAATGGCTTTCTAAAAGAAAGTAATCTTGACTAAGAACTATGAAATATATTTCTCAATGACAACGAGTGATGTACTATGGGAGCCAATTTTACCGTACAACCACATTACCCCTGTATGGGAAGGGGCTTAGTCCGTAGTTTATTTATCTTAGTATGGGAGGCCTTGTATCAAAGCTTCATGGAAGGACTCCACGGGCGGATACTTCTTGACCAAGTGGATTCCACTAACCCGGTACCCGGGATGGGCAGAACTAGAGGCGTCGGAGCGGGAGATTCCGTATCCCGGGCTCTAGGGAAGGATCCTATACTAGGATGAGCAAGTGAAAGAATTTGTTTGATTATCTGAACCTCGCATACTTGTGTATGTCGAACCGTGGATTTCTCCCGGCAGATTTATCGAATCTTGTGGGTAAAGTGTACCCCTCTGCAGAGGTTTTGAAACTATTCGAATAGCCGCGTCCGCGGTCATGGACGGTTGGCAAGCTGTACTTGACTTTTGTCAATAATGAAAACAACTTATGGTGAACTCGGTGAATGACATGAATTGAATGACTTGACTTGACCATGATGTTGACACACTTGAAGTTTCCTTAGATTGAACTTAGAGAACTAAACCTCTTTTCTACCAATGAACATTCTTGGGAAATAAAACTAGCTTTTGCAAATAAACTTAGTGCTTAGTCCACCATATCAACCATGCATATCTATCTCACCACTTTGTTTATAAGATGGTTTGCGAGTGCATCCAATGTACTCATGGCTGTGTCCCTGGCTATTAACTTGGCCAGACTTGAAGGAGCAAGATCAAGAAGGAAGGACTCATTGACGACTTTGCGAATTAGGCTCGTTTCCTACTGTCTGCTTTGCCTGTGCGGTTGAAGCTTGACAATATGGACCCAAAGTGTTATTCCGCTGCATGTTGATGTAATGTAAGGTTTGGTCTGTGCGACCACCTATGTAATTCCCTTTATTTACTATTAATGTCTATGACTGTGATATCAACTACGTTATGTAAATCACAACATTGATTCTGGGATTGTGATGGATTACATAACGGGCACTTCGAATTTGTTATCAAATTTGAGGTCGTCACAAGTTGGTATCAGAGCCTAGGCTGACTCTAGGAAACCCTAGTTAGCATGGTCGTTAGAAAATGATATCTCTGATATCACAAGTTTGGTATCAGGACTATCATGACCTTAGGAGACCTTAGTTAGTATAGTCGTTAGCTAAGAAAGTGGTATTTTATCAAACACTTATTTCTACAAAAGAAATTTTATTTGCTTTAGTATCCAAAGCCAATCTTATACCCTCATCCTATTCACTTCAAATATCTTACACTCTCAACTTATACTCTCAAGAGATTTTGACAAAGAATTTATTGACCTCTTTAATTGCAAAGTCTTTTCAAAGATTTGTTTTACTCTATTCCTCATCTACTTCAAATATATATACTATGGACGATATACCTATGACCGAAGGACTTTTGGATCAAAAGATTAGGGACTCAATATTTTTCAAGACTTCACCCTTGGATGTCAACTACGACCGCTACCATCGAAAGAGAGACTCTTCACCTGATCCAGAAATCTTCCAACAAGAGTCAACCCTATGAGACAAAGACTTCAAGAGCAAAGAAAGAGTGATCAAAAATGATGAAGACCCAGCAAACCTTTTGACCCACAGGATTTATAGGAAATGCTCAGTTGATTTCATTGAGCTGCCCTTACCTCACGATTATTAAGTGTGCTTAGTGCCTTGTGTGTTTGAATGATTGATTTGTTTTGAGGTGTGTTGCTCATATGCCATCCGGCAACCTGTAGCAACCCCTTTGAAAACTTGTTTGCTCAAAAATGTTTTTGGTCTTTCTGGCCCAACATAAACTCTGAAAAATACCAACCCCATGTGAGAAACATTTTGAAAACTTTCCCTGTCATCTACGACCCGTAATCGAAAACCCATTACTATTGAAGATAACCTCAACATCTGCATGAGAAGGAAGAAACTTTTCCGGAATACCCTGAAGCAACTCTTCCAACCAGAAGGCATGAAGAGAAGAAAAATCAAACATCTAGGATTAGCCACAAGGTACAAGTTGCTAGTAGCTATAAAGTTAGTATGAACAAGTTGGATCAAGTTGTTGGAGCACCAATCAAGAAGAAGACATTTTTTTGGGGTAAGAAGAACCCTTAGTCGGCTTAGTTTGGTACAAGTAGGCTAGTTGATCTCTTTGTAAAACAAGAACGAGATCGCAAGACCCTTTTTAATGAAAGACTATGGTTAAATCTAGAAGATTTTGGTTTTTGAAAGTGGGATTGATTGTTGAAATTGCTATGTGATTGATGACGATGTGTTTTTGGCCCGTATGGCCTTATCACATTTTGGGTGTACCCAATCTTTCTATCTTGATAGGAATCAATATACACTCTATCTCTTATCTGGTAATCTCATTTCTTAATCTATCTCAATCTTAACTTGTGAATCTCGGGACGAGATTCTTTTTAAGGGGGGAAGATTGTAACAACCCAAATTTTTGGGAAATAGAAATAAATGGATTTATTAAAATACCAAATTTTGGAGACAACAAAAACTTTTATTTTGAATACAAGATTAATTTCTTGTCTTTTAAAACTTGTGAATTTGAGCATTTGCTCCCATGCTTCCAATAAAAAGAGTATGAGAAGGGTTTAAAACAAATCCTTTGATCCCCAATTTTTAAATAAAGATCTTTGTTAAATTGAAATAGTTTTCTAACTATTAAATTTTTGTGCATGGTGACATGCTAAACCCATTTGGGTCAATTACCAAACCGAAATTAAGTCAAGCAATCCCAAACAAATAGAAAAGAATTAAGAAACTAAACTGCAACACAAAAACCTAAGTAAGAAGTGAGGAAGTAGTGATCTTAATAAAATTATTGATTACACTACTTTACCCCTTTGTATTAAGAAATCTTTGAACTATACCATCATGCATCTCTCCCCCACCACTAAGAACAAGCTACAAAGAATCCAATACAATAGAGTTTGAAACAAAACTCAACTTGGAACCCTATTCAAATTTCTACCAAAGTTCGAATTCAAATAAGAGGTCATTCCCAACTCCAGGTCATCTCCAAGAAAACCAACACTTTTGGACCAATTAAATATTTTTCACTCATATTGCATGCATACATAGTATTTTAAATACATGTTGTTCTATGATTTCATGTGTGTTTTAATTTATTGAGCAATGTTTAGTTAATTCAAACCTGACCAATAGAAGCATTAGAGAAGAACCACAAAGATCAAAAGAACCAGAAGCAAGAGAAATAAAGGAAAAGAGAAGAAAAGATGATCTAGAAAAAGTTAACCACTACCCTACTTTGGACACTTAGAATAAGAAATTTGTAACTCAAGCCAAGGTGTGATCAGTTAGTTGAGCTTGACCATATCACATACTAGCTCAACCAAGAAGTTTCCAGCAAAAACTCAAACCCTAACCTCTTTCAAAATCTGTCCAAAGTTTGAATCTGAAACAGAAACCATACTTCAAAATTGAAATAAGATTTTTGCAAAACAATATATTTCTTCATAACAAAAATATGTCTGGAATCCCTATCCAATATAATGACCAACCCAATTGGAAATTTTCAAAAATTCAAAGTTTGAATTCTTGCGGACATTGTGTCGAACACCTTCTGGGCAGAATTTTTGCAAAACCAAACCCACTGTAGACAACGCTGTTTCCGTTCGTCCCAGGCCCTGTAGCCATGCGTGTGGACATCTCTTGGTCGAGCCCCAGCCTCCCCAGCCCCGACCCAAGCCGTGAGACATGGAGGAAAACCACCCGGACCCCTCCTCACAGCCATCCCTTGCCCCCGCTGCACCAGACCACCCCGCAGCCCACAAGCGCGCCAGCAGAACCCCACCGCACACCGCAGCCCTCCGCCGAAAGCCCCGACCGCCGTGTCCCTTCGTTAGCCGACACCGGCCGCGCTCTCTCCGCAGATCCCCTCGCCCCGTGCTCCCTCTCCCGTCTATAAAAAGGCCGCCATCGTTTGCAGGAAAGATTTCCCTCACCTCCCTCTACCTCCTAGACATAATCTCCTCGCTAGTTGCTCGCAGGTTTGAGCTCGCCGGAGCAGGCCGAGCTGCAGGACGTCGTGCCGTTCCCGGTGTTCCAGCAGCTCCCTCGAGCTTCCGGCTGGACAAGGTGGAAGAGGAGAAGCTCCTCCGCCGCCTAGACAACCTCGCCGCCGCTCCCCATCGCCGCCGGTGAGCTCCCCGTCGCCGCCCTACTCCCAGTAACTCGCTCTCGTTTACGTTCCTGTAGCACGAGGAAGAAGAAGCCCGATACCTGTTCGTGTTTAAGTTCTGACCGGTGGGGCCCCTTGGCAGGCCGGACCGGTACTTTTTTTTTCTGGCAACCGCCCAGCCTGCAGCCTAGTGGGCCGGCCCAGCTCAGTCTGTGTGTCCGGCCCGAGTAAAAAAAAAGGGAAATTCGATTTCCGATTTCTGAAAATCACGTTCAGATGCTTTAGTATATTTAATTTTCCCGGAGATCTACCGATCCAAATCTAGCAAATGAAAATGTTCTGGAAACCTTAGAATATAAGATATCCATTAGAAGTGGTTTCAACACAATTAGATCTACATAATGGTTGCAGTAAAAATAACAAAACCGGAGTTTTTCCAACTTAGAAAATCCATATCAATTCAAATAAAATTCCTAAAAATATAAATCCAACTTTGGAAATTCACAATTAGTGATGCCCATCTGCCTATAGCATTAGATCTAATTTTTGAACCTTTTAAATCAAATGCTATTTACCCATATGGTTAAATAAGCATTTGCCATATAGGATTTTATTAAACTCAATTCTATAATCAAAATTTAATGGAACTCTTGTTGTTTAACCACATTTCCAAATACCCATCTGTAGGTATTGATCTTAGTCCATGTGTACTTGTAGGAAGTATTTGGAAATTTAATCCTACATAGTAGTAACTAGAAACTCAAACTTGCACCCCTATCTCAAAATATGGAAATGATATGAAACCAATTCGAATCAACCACATTTCTAAATATCAATCCATAACCCTTGATCCAATTCAACTAGGATCTATAGACTCTACTTGTAAGATTCAAACTTGATCACTAAATTTTTGCAAACTAGAAATGGCTTCGATAAAAGAAACATACTCCAAATCCTATGAAGCCTTTTTAGTTGAACCATAATCTTGAATATATACTAGTAGTATATGAACTTTGGTCAATAAGGACTTGCAGGAGATATTTTCATAATCCAAAACAAATAAACCCTACTTAGATACAACAACTCAATAATCTCATCCATCGGAACTCAATCATCTTCGAAACCACTCTCCATAGACTTCCTAGATCATTTCTCTTACCCAAGTATCCTTATAGTGAGTATGTGTTGTTTGTGAATTGTGTGGTGATTGTATGCTTAATTGCTTTCCGACGATTAGACGACAACGAGAGTAAGGAGAATGGATCCCGAAGTCTACCAAGATATGGAGATGGAGATCAATCAATCAAAGATGAAGATGAAGACTATTTTGACTTTGCCAAGCCAGGCAAGCCATCTTTTGATTCATACTCCCAAATGCCTAGTTTTAATATTGCATTCTACTTGTTTTAAGTAAATTGCATGATTGAATTGCTAGAGTAGAATGATAGAAGCATAGTGATGTCTTGATTATCAAGAGCATCAAGCTGAGTTTATCCAACCCTAGTAGTAGTACTATCACTCAATGTAGTTGCTTAGTCGCTAATAAAAGTTGAGGCTATCTCTGGAGGAACCCCAGTTAAAAGGTGGTGACTTACATTGAAACTTGAAATGGGAGATTGCTCCTACATAATGGCTTTCTAAAAGAAAGTAATCTTGACTAAGAACTATGAAATATATTTCTCAATGACAACGAGTGATGTACTATGGGAGCCAATTTTACCGTACAACCACATTACCCCTGTATGGGAAGGGGCTTAGTCCTTAGTTTGTTTATCTTAGTATGGGAGGCCTTGTATCAAAGCTTCATGGAAGGACTCCACGGGCGGATACTTCTTGACCAAGTGGATTCCACTAACCCGGTACCCGGGATGGGCAGAACTAGAGGCGTCGGAGCGGGAGATTCTGTATCCCGGGCTCTAGGGAAGGATCCTATACTAGGATGAGCAAGTGAAAGAATTTGTTTGATTATCTGAACCTCGCATACTTGTGTATGTCGAACCGTGGATTTCTCCCGGCAGATTTATCGAATCTTGTGGGTAAAGTGTACCCCTCTGCAGAGGTTTTGAAACTATTCGAATAGCCGCGTCCGCGGTCATGGACGGTTGGCAAGCTGTACTTGACTTTTGTCAATAATGAAAACAACTTATGGTGAACTCGGTGAATGACATGAATTGAATGACTTGACTTGACCATGATGTTGACACACTTGAAGTTTCCTTAGATTGAACTTAGAGAACTAAACCTCTTTTCTACCAATGAACATTCTTGGGAAATAAAACTAGCTTTTGCAAATAAACTTAGTGCTTAGTCCACCATATCAACCATGCATATCTATCTCACCACTTTGTTTATAAGATGGTTTGCGAGTGCATCCAATGTACTCATGGCTGTGTCCCTGGCTATTAACTTGGCCAGACTTGAAGGAGCAAGATCAAGAAGGAAGGACTCATTGACGACTTTGCGAATTAGGCTCGTTTCCTACTGTCTGCTTTGCCTGTGCGGTTGAAGCTTGACAATATGGACCCAAAGTGTTATTCCGCTGCATGTTGATGTAATGTAAGGTTTGGTCTGTGCGACCACCTATGTAATTCCCTTTATTTACTATTAATGTCTATGACTGTGATATCAACTACGTTATGTAAATCACAACATTGATTCTGGGATTGTGATGGATTACATAACGGGCACTTCGAATTTGTTATCAAATTTGAGGTCGTCACAGTGCGTCGGGAGGATGTCGGCGGCGACATGGGCCACGCCGAAGAGGAACATCACACCCCGCAATTGGAGGCTAGCGAGGGTGGGGATAGAATGGAGGAGCTTGTCCGTCCACAGGCACCGGCGAGCGTTGTCCCCAGCCCGGCTGCAGCGGCCGAGGCCGAGCCTACGCGAGCCGGAGAGGCTATCTTGACGGAGGTTGTCGTGCCTCCTCCTGCCGTCGGCGCGGCTGCAGCGGCCGAGGTTACTACCGCCGTCGCATCCTCTGACCTGATTAGTCAAGAAGACGCTTGCAAGGTCGCGGTGAAAGCGACCGAAGAAGTTCCGGTGCGCGAGGGGGCGCTAGAGCCCTCAGAGCCGGCTGTTCGGGCTTTCTCCAGCCCTGAGCTCGCACCGAGTGCGCGGGCTGTTACGCCCGCACCGGGGGTCGGCACGGCTGCTGGTCCCCTTCTCTTTGGAGCCGCCCCCGATTCTGACAAAGTCCCTCAAGGATCCCTCACTGCTCGGGCAGTGGGGAGTGGTCGTGATGAAGCTTCCCCGATTCCCACGGCCACAACCAAGGATGCTTCAGGGGAAATGGCTCCTGCTACCGCGGCCGGGTCCGGCGTTGGTAGTCAAAGCTCCGCCAGCCAGCTTTAGAAGGAATGGGCAGATACTGCCTCCAGCGCCGAGACTGACGGAAACCTCAAAGCTCAGGGCAACAGCTTGACCCTGGCAGAGCTGAACAAGCATCTTTCCATCGTCAAGGAATCGCTGAGGAACGTGAACTTCCAATTCCTTGAAGCAACGCAGACTGTTGACGTGAGTAACGTGTCCTCAACTTTTGATTTCTTCTGCCGACTGGGGGCGGGGCCTGTAGCTCTTCAACCTACTTTTCCCTCACCTAGCCCCCGAGTTTCAAGGTAGCTAAAATGACAGCTGTCTTGAAAATGAATCTCGCTAAGAAATATTGCCTCTCTGCTTTCCTCAGGGCTTGAACGGGCTTCAGGCCAACGTCTTCCAGAAGCTACTGGCGAAGTATCGCACCGGCAAGTCCTAGTACCAGGCCCTAAAGAAGGACCTGGAAAAGTTGTCAGGTAAGTCCAAGTCCTTTAGCTTTGAGATGCGCTTCTGCTGTCCTTCCGATCCTCATATCTCCATTCAGGTGCCGCCTCGCTCATCTCCTCGCTTGAGTCCCAGCTGGCAGACTCGGTGCCGACCAACAAGGTTGAATTGCTCAAGCAAAAGCATGCGAAGGAGCTCCAAGGCTTGCAGTCCCAAGCCGCCAGGGCTCAGGAGTTGGAGGCGGAGCTGACGAAGGCCTGGGAGGCAGAATCAAAGCTGTGGCTGGAATTTGACCAACGATTGGCCAAAGAGCGGGAAATTCTCGCCGCGAAATACGAGAGCGAGGTGGATGATCTTCAAACGTCACTGGGCGCCAAAGTCGAGAGCTGCGATGCCAAGATCAATTTGTTGGAGTCTCTTCGAAAGCTTGACGGCGAGCAACACGACAAAGAACTCGGTCTTTGGCGCGCTCGGGACCGCAAGCTCCACTCTGGCCTCTTGGGACTGGAAGATGCTCTTCATGGTACGCTTCCTCCTCCGCTCCTCAGCTTTCGCTCCTTCAGGCCATTTCCTCACTTTCTAGTTGCTCTTGTAGAAGACTTCCCTGACTCTGATGGGGCCACGACAGCCGCGCTGGAGAAGTATCGGATGGAGCAAAAGATCGTCCCTAGCAACGACCCCAAGGCCAAGCTTACCTCCGGAGAACTGATGGCATTGGTCAAAGGCCGACTCCACCCAGTAGCTGAGCTGGGGGCGATCTTTGCCAAGCCATTGTCTCTGTATTTAAAGCTTTATGGCCTGGGCGAGTGGTGCCTGACGACATCAAGATGCTCCTCAAATGGATCCCGCTCGTGTCCAATCAGGTTGACGTCTAGGAGTCTTCGGCCCGAGCCGGCGCTGCGCAAGCCTTGGAGTTCGTGCTCTCATGGTACTCGGGCGTTAACCTGGACCAACTAGAGCACCTTCGTGAGGGTGGATTGCTTGGCCTCGACGAGGCCAAGCTTCGCCAGCGTGCCCGCACCATCGCAGAGTGTGTCGATACCAGTGTGCTCTTCGACACCGGGGAGAGTGACGAATCTTTAGACGATGGGGACTTCGAGGAGCCCAGCTCCATAGAGGTGCCTTAGAAGGCCTCCGAAGATCCAACTGACAGCTCCATCCCTCCGTCCCCCAGTGGTGATGACTTCCTTTTGGCAGCTAGGACTAGCGATGCTACCCTGCTAGAGCCGGCTGGCTCGCCGACCGCCCCCTGACTGTGTCAAGGTTTCCTTGCTCGTATATGTGTGTATTGAACTTATGCCATGCCCAGTGACATTTCACTCGTGTACACCGATGATGTTTCATCCTAAGTCCCTCATGCATCGGTTTCTAATCATTTGTGAACTGGATTTGACCTGATCTCTTTCGACTTTTTCCTTTATCTCCCCATCCTTCGGCTCTTCTACCCCCAACCGGCAACCTGGTGCTGGTTGGTCTCCCTTGGACTGGCAGCCGAATGCCAGTCTAGGGTGGGAGCGTGCCGCGGAATGAGGAGTAGTACTTCGGTACATAAAAGATCTAGCTTGGTCCAGCCCACGCACAACTATTGATCAACGCACGCAGTTCTTAGGTGAACAATAACGCTTTCGACGTCTTTGCGTCTTTTCCTCTTAGCGACTTTCCTAAGTGGGTGACCTGCCGGCTCCATTTCCCGTGGCTAGACTTGAGCCTGGGATGGAGGTTAGGCTCAGGGTCCGGTCCGCACGCAGTACTCGTTCATCTGACAAGAGGCTCGATTCATCAGGTTTTGGGCGTTTCCTCTTAGCGATTTTCCTAGGTGGGTGACTTGCCGGCTCCATTCCCCACAGCTTATTCCGAGCCTGGGATGGAGGTTAGGCTCGAGGTCTGACCCACACACAGTACTCGTTTGTCTGACAAGAGGTTCGACAGTTTGGGGCAGCCGGCTCCCACTCGAAGCCGGCCTTCAGTCCCATGAATAGCGCTAGAAAGGTAAGAGATACTTAAAGCATTCTTTTCTGGGATCAGCCGTATGCCGCCCAACTTTCTTTTATTCATTGACACTTGTTCGGGATACAAGGTTTTTTGCCTTGGCAAGCCAAAGGTCTTAACCTCAAGGAAGGGCCAGCCCCCGAGACAAGGGCTTCAGCCTCCTTGCCCACTTCGGGTGGGACTTCCTTGGCGCCGCTTGCCGGCTTGAGGTCAGGAGCCGGCTGGCTCGGAGCCGGACGACCAGGCTGGGTCGCTGCCACCCGCTGAAGCGGCCGACGCTTCTCCTCAGCGATGACCAGGGCCTCTGCCAGTTTAGAGCTGGCTCTCACGCACTCTATCGATTTATTGTAGCACCTAGTGACGGTAATCACCCCACGAGGGCCAGGAAGCTTCATCTTCAGGTAGGCGTAGTGCGGGACCGCCATGAACTTGGCCAAGGCAGGACGACCGAGCAGCGCGTGATAGGGGCTGTTAAGGTCTACCACCTCGAACCAGATTGGTTCGCGGCGATGATTGTCCTTCTCCCCGAACAGCACTTCCAACTGGATCCTCCCCATTGGTGTACAAGAGTGTCCCGGCACGATTTCATGAAAGGTTAGCTTAGTAGGCTTCAGCCGAATTGCAGGGATCCCAAGCTTCTCCATCGAGGTGCGGTAGAGCAGGTTGATGCTGCTGCCTCCATCGATGAGTACACGCGAGAACTGACAAGTATGCGTCTCGGAGAACACAATTGGATTCAAGACCAGCGCGTAGCCCCCGGGTCTAGGCATGAGTGGCGGGTGATCTTCGCGCCCCCAGGTGATGGACGCCTCAGACCAGTGCATGTACTGCGGTTCTGCTTGCACTTCATTCACCTCGACGCCGAACTAGGGCTCATCTTTAGGGTCTTCCTTCTGGGTAGTGAACACATGATATTGTTCCACATTGGCCTCCTCAGGGTAGTCCCCATCCGCCTTGGCTGGCTGCCGGTTCTTGTTCCCTTGCGCTTCAGTCGACAGGCCTGGTGGAGGGCCTGGCAGTTGATGGTTGCCTTGCTCCAGGTCTCTGGTGAAACTGCACTGGCGGGTAGTGTGCGCCGCCGGCTTGCCCGAGACGCTGTGGAACTTGCAGGGTTGATCCAGCATCACCTCAATGGTGTACTTGTCCTTGCTGAACTTGTCTCCTTTGCGCTTCTGGCTTCCACCCGTAGCCCCCGGGCTTCCTTGGACAGGAGCCACTTGCCTGGAGCCGTACTTGTTGTCATGACGCTCGTCCTTCCTCTTGCCGTGGCGGTCACGGTTGTGATGTCCACCCTGGCCAGATGCCGGCGGGGACTATCCTGCAGCTGGTACCGGCTCGGCACTCTGCACCCTTGCGGCTGAGTCGGCTAAAGCATACTTGTCTGCTATCGCCATAAAGTTAGCCATGGTCTTCGGCTCAGCTCTATGGAGCTTGTGCTTCATCAGGGTCCCTTCCCTGCATCCATCGGTGAAGTAGCCAATGGCCTGTTCCTCTCCCACTCCCTCGCAGGAGTTGCGTAGCTCCGACCATCTCATGAGGTAATCACGGTCTGGCTCATCTGGGCCTTGCTTGCAGAGGGCCAGCTGTCGGGAGCGAGGAGGTCGCTTGTACGTCCCGGTGAAATTCTTGACGAACGCCTCCTTGAAGTCATTCCACGAGTTGATATGCAGAGCCGGCAGGCTATTCAGCCACGTCCGGGCAGATCCGGTGAGCATGAGCGGCGTGTAGCACACCGCCACTCTCTTGTTGCCGCCCGCAATGTAAACAGCGGTGACGTAGTCCGACAGCCAGTCTTCCGGCTTCACCGCCCCAGTGTACTTGGGCATGTCGCGTGGGAGAGCGAACTTGGCTGGGAATGGCTCGCTGCGGATGCGAGGGCCAAAACAGACTGGCCCCGCTGAGGATTCCTCCTCGTCGAACTTGGAATCTGCGAACTGGTTGAGCTGGTGGCGAGCGTCATCGTTTTGCGGGTCGACGCGCTCTCCAATCCTCATGCTCATGTGTGAGTGAGCAGGCTGATGACATTGAGCGCCTTGGTCGGCTCCGGGAGCCGGTGATGCTTACGCCGCGGACTTGCTGGTGACCGCGGCCGGATCTCGGGGTTGCCGGCTGTGGTGGCCAGAATGTTGAGTGCGGTGGTTTCCACCGCTTTTGCCAGGAGCTCGGTTGCTCCGGCTGTGCTCCGCTGGGCCTTGATGTCTACGCACGCGTCTGTTCTTGTAGACAGTGTTGGGCCTCCAAGTGCAGAGGTTTGTAGAGCAGCAGCAAGTTTCCCTTAAGTGGATCACCCAAGGTTTACGAACTTAGGGAGGAAGAGGTCAAAGCTATCCCTCTCAAGCAACCCTGCAATTACGATACAGAAAGTCTCTTGTGTCCCCAACACATCCAATACACTTGTCAGATGTATAGGTGCACTAGTTCGGCGAAGAGATAGTGAAATACAAGCGATAGTGATGATTATCAGTAGCAAATGTGGTCTGAAATAAATATCGCTGCGAGCAAACATGTAACAAAACAGGAAGTAAACGGTGTGCAAAGCTTGGAAACAAGGCCTAGGGATCATACTTTCACTAGTGGACACACTCCCAACAAATATAACATCAATGAACAAATAAACAACTTCTCTTCACTATGGTACTCTGAATTACTCTCCTATTGAACAACACTAATCATTGCGTAGGGCTACGAAGCACTCCTTAAAGTTCATCAAGTACTTGACAAACACCACTCATAGAGATATTCAAATCAGATCACAACTCAAGATAGATATTATTGCAACTTAGACCAAGTACTAACACGGTGCACACACTGTCAACATTACACCATGAAAGGAGGAATAGATCACTTCAATACTATCATAGCGATAATTATTCTCATAATCCATAAAAGATCACAATCGTAGCCTAGACCAAGTACCACCATGATGCACGCACTGTCACCGTTACACCATGGCAGGAGGAATAGATTACTTTAATAATACCACTAGAGTACACATAATATCTGAATAATAACATCTACTTGTTCAACATGATACAAAGCTCACGATCACATAAAGATCACATCATGGGAGAGAGAGGTGAACCACATAGCTACCGGTACAGCCCTTAGCCCCGGGGATGAACTACTCCCTCCTCATCATAGGAGACAGCAAGGTTGATGGAGATGGCGGCAAGGTCGATGGAGACGGTGGAGACGGCGATGGAGACCGATGGAGATGGCTCCGGGGGCACTTCCCCGTCCCGGCAGGGTGCCGAAACAGAGACTTCTGTCCCCCGAAATTCGTCAATGGCGGTGGCGGAGATGCGGAACTCTTCTGGAAATTTCGTCGACTCCCTTAGGGTTTTCCGTCCCGAGGCTTTATATAGGCGAAGGGGCGTCGTCAGGGGGCAGCCAGGGGCTCCTCACACCAGGGTGGCGCGGCCCAGGCCCTGGCCGCGC
This sequence comes from Dactylis glomerata, assembly GCA_007115705.1. Lineage (NCBI taxonomy): Eukaryota > Viridiplantae > Streptophyta > Magnoliopsida > Poales > Poaceae > Dactylis > Dactylis glomerata. The sequence continues at coordinate 1,710,837 of QXEO01000700.1, read as the reverse complement.
CAGCCCTGCGTGTGGGGCCCTGGTGGCCTCCCTCCTACTCTCCTTCGGATCTCTGGAAGCTTCCGGGTAAAATAAGACTTCAGGAACTTGTTTCGTCCAATTCCGAGAATATTTCCTGTGTAGCTTTTCTGAAACACAAAAATAGCAGAAAACAGGGAACAGGCACTGTGGCATCTTGTCAATAGGTTAGTTCCGGAAATTGCATAAAAACGCCACGAAGTGTAACGAAACACAAGGCAAATGGTGTAAAAACAAGCATGGAGCATCAAAAATTATAGATACGTTTGAGACGTATCAGGCCTTGGTTGGGCGACGAAGCCTGGTGCGCCTGAGACTTGTTTTGGCCAGCTGCGGCGATGTAGTTGTTGTGTCGCGTGCCGCTCGCCTCTCCGCCCGGCTCCATCGTCTGCTGTTGCAGATCAGCGGCGTCCAGGAGCTCCTGGAGCCGGGCCTGCTTCTCCCGCAGATCTTCGCCCTGCAGACTGGCCAGTTCAGAGGTGATGTAGCGCTCGGCGCGGAGGATCTTCGTGGGCGTGCTATAGGTAGGCTTGGTGATGATCGGAGGCAGCTTCACCGAAGGTGCCGCCTGGTTCAACTCCGCGCCCAGATCGCGGCCTCGCTAGCGAACTTGTCCCGCCCGGCTGGGGCCATCTCTGGCTGGCGTGTAGCCTTGGGCGGTGTTGTACTCGTGGAGCATGGAGAGGACACGCCGACGAGTGTCTTCGATGCCAATCGCTTCTTTGAGGAGGGCGAAGCGCGTCCGGTCCAGATCCTCGGTGAGCTTGGCTGGATCAGCGGTGATGTCGAGTGGAGCGCGCAGGTCCGTGATGGCAGAATCCAACATGTCCCACTCTAGAGGTGGAAGATCTTGCTCCCGTCGAGGTGGACGTTCGAGCGGGGGGCGCGCGGTGCACGGAGGGTCGCCGCCACCATCTTTCCTCTAGGGCCAGCACTTCGACCATGGCACAAAGGTCACTGCTTTCACTGCAGTCTGAACCTATGTCACAGAAAGGGTCAAGCACATCGGTTACCTCCTCCGGGAAGGGCTTGGTGACGTAGAAGCGGTGGCTGCCGACGTTGAGGAAGGAGCCGATGTCGCCGAGGCCATCCTTGAAATAGGCCAGATTGTCGCTGACGCAGTCGAGGGTACTGAACCTCCAGACGAGGCCGGAGGCGACCTTCTCGCCGAGAGTCGATGGAGACCCCGGCCGGAACTTGACTCCGGTCGTCGACGCGCGTTGCCCCACGGTGGGCGCCAACTGTCGTGGGAATTTAGAGACAGTAGCCATGGGGATGGCTTAACGGAGGGGCTCGACGGTGTGCGACGATGGGTCCGACTCGGGATTTGTGTGACGGAGACACCACGGTTTACCCAGGTTCAGGGCCCTCCATGCCGGAGGTAAAACCCCTACTTCCTGCCTTGTTTCGTATTAGCTTCACAGTGGTTACAACGCTCCTCGAGCTGTTCGCACTAGTGGAAAAAAGCCTATAGGTGGCGCACCATTTTGGCATATGCGTGGCGCATATGGGATGCGCCACCAATGCCACGCCACTAATAACAGTTTATTGGTGGCGCATCTCAATATGCGCCACGCATAATTTGCCTATGCGTGGCGCATATTGCTATATGCGCCACTAGTAGCCTTTGAAAATTCAAAAAAAATTAAAAAAATTAAAAATCGAAAAAACCAATTTTTTTTTTGAAAATCATAAAAATCGAAATAATGTGAAAAAACTATTGTATTTCAATTTTTTGAGGATTTTATCACATGAGGAACATTTTCAAATCACACCGAATTTCTTGACTTCCCGCTAGGTCACCCATCCTTAGACTACTCCGGGCTGAGCACGCTTAACTTCTCCATTCTATTTGCATGAGCTATCCCTAACCTACCTAAGTTCTTATTGATATTACTATCACTAGTTGAATACCCGTGCGTTGCTACGGGTTACATTCTATATTGTTACTGTCGTCACTACAATAATAACCCAATAGTAACCATGAAATTCAGAATGGATTGGTGTAATTTCTTTATGCCTAGGACACCAGAGTTTCGAGTTTTATTCCTTGCCATACGTGTGAACATAATATATTGAATATTCCAACGCTCGCACCATCCAACCTAGCAAGTTAGCAAGCAGTTTGGGATTACTCTATATGTAGATCTTGCTCTTGATCATTTCTTCTGTCGTCGCCTTCTCCTTCCCGTGACTCTCTCTTTGTCCCTCCATATCTCTCTAGGGTTTCACCATTGCCCTACTCCAACAATGTCACCATTCTATAAAATCAGAAGTAAGCAAGGATGAAGAACAACAAATACAAGAACATATGTGTCTGCCCATGAATTAACAGATCTATCGATAAAATGAGTAGAAATCATCGCGAGAAAAATCAAGATCAAGAAAATACACAACAAGCAATGGTGCTGCTATGATCTTCATTCTTGAAGCACATAACAGCTATGCTATAAGTAGCAGAATTTACATTGGTAGAAATAACATTCATCTAGTTACAGCATGGAGCATGTCTTCAGTGTGCATTTTAGTGAACTAACTTGATCTAGGACTGAGCTTAAGAGGGAGCAAATGGCATCCTTATACACAACAAATCTCTCAAACCAACATGTAATATTGCATAGTAAGTTATTCACCACACATTCCATGAATTCTTTTGGAGATCCCTGTCATTTTCACAATCAAAGTAAACAATAAATATCAAGAAAGGGATCTTTTGTGTTCAGTATTTTTATAAACAATATCTGAGTCATCATCTTCCACAGGTATACCGTAGTCTATAAAAAAATACCCTCCACAAGTCATTATCTGGTATTGACCAGCACAATAATTGTAAATAAGCAGTGAAACATCAAAACCGGCTACTAAATGGTGCTCTGCTGGGGAATATGAAAGATAGGTAATATTAGAAATTAATTCTGTCATGTCCATTTAGAGCATACATACTAACGATGGAAACAACTCTATTCTAACGATGGAAATTCTCATTTAAAGCATAGTGAAAGAGCTTGCTGACATGCAAAACTACCGCACCGAGACTGGACCAAAAAGCAAGAGGTCAAGCAATTCATCCAACATTAGCAGGTCTACATAACCATGACCTACCAAGCTTATTGTTGAAGAAGTAACCCGAGAATCTGACTAAAGTTCATGTTGTGCAGGTATGCAGTTAATCAGGCCAGATGACGATGGTTTGGCAGGGACGAAAGAGGCAGTCCCTCTCTAGGACTTCATATTATCGGTTATGCCGTCAGTTGTGCCCTTGTTGCCGATGAGATCAAGATCCTCGTTAATAAACATGCACTTTTCACTAAATATCTGAACATAAATCTGAAAAAACAAAGACAAGTGAAATGCAAACAGTGTAAAATATATGTGAACTTGCTTCTATCATACCATGCTCGCAGGTGCTCGAAAACAGCCAGACTAAACTGTAAGCAAGGAAAGCAAACAAGGACAACCACCCTCTACTTGATATCCATTTCCAGGTTCCATCAAACATCCTTAGACCGTGCAACACTCCACATAACAACAGTAAAGCGACTATCATGAAGACCATTCTGACTTCAATGCCACTTCATGCCTACAGAAAGCAGCACGATTGAGAACACACAAAGAATGAAAGACCCTGTAAGAAAATATAACAAGATAAGAGTAGGCTTCCTTCCTTGACCTTCTGATGAGTTTTCCTTGATGGTTTTCCATGCTAACGCATAGCAACGGAGTGGAAAGTGCAACTAATAGTGACACTCCAAGCAGAGGTGATATAATGGTTATTAAGTGGTGCTTCTCTTGCTTTCATATTTGTAGGTCCATGTTGCCTTGTTAGCTGGAAATTTACACTGAGGAAATTAAGCTTAGATTATCTGACGGCAAGCTACTTATATAACTGGCCTTGAAAATTGAGGAAACCGAATGGTATCATGATTCCCAGAACTTAAAAGAAGACATCTATGCTGCATTGTATAGGCAATAGCCATCATCCTCATGCCATGTTTTAGCTGCTACCTCCTCGCTGCGATTGTACAGGCAATACCCACCGCTGGTCTGCCTTGCTTCAGCCGCACGTCCATAGGTACAGCAGCCCGGGACACAGTCATAGCAGTTTGTTGTACCAAGTTCTCTGTATCGGATGACAACTAAATTAAAAAGGGACACGGCAACTAAAATTGGACTTGGAACCAATTTAAAATTGGACTTGAAATCACACATGAAAAGATTGAATAACAACAGTACACACGTTTCATATTGGATTTGACCGAATCAAGAACTTACCTTGCAGCTTGCAAGCTAGTAGTTGCAGTGCTTGGTGCGGCAGGATCGCACGAATGTCCCAGGACGACCTTGTTCTTCCGATGCAGGATTCCGTTTCCGTCGAACAACGCCGTCGTCCGCGGTTGTCGCTAGGGATTGGAGGAGTGAGAAATTTGTGCATCGTAGGTGGATTTGGATCACCCAATGCCCAATCTTCCCAATAGTATTCCTTAACTCATGAATTGATACACTTGTTCATGGCATCCATTCTCTTTCTATGTCAACAAAAAAGCAATGGCAGCAACTGGTTTCTTTTGTTCACTTGCAAGAAAAATCAATGCTGCAACTGAGCTATCTGATGACAGAATAGCGCTATTGAGAGTCATGCCAGAGTCATGCCCTTTGGCCCGATACAGAAGAAAACTGAAAATAGCGTCTCATATAGGGATTTGGGGAGAAAAATACCAAGCGATCCCGTCTCATACGCAGGACACATAGCGCCAGGGCGGGGTGCCGCTGCCGACGGCAGTGCTGCGGACGAGCCCGGAGTACTTGCGGGCCCTGGCGAGGCCGACGCGGCCATGGCGGCGGCAAACACCCAGTCGTCGGCGACCACACGCCGCATGCCCCTGCCCCCGTGGCGACGCCCACGAGCACCCTCCGGGCCTTGTCGCTCTTCTATGCGCTTCCTTCGCCGACGGATACGAAAGCGGCGGTGACGGCGCCCCAATGGCCACGCTCATGAGCACGCTCCGCTGCAGCATCTAGGGCTTGTCCTTCTTCCTGGCGGCCTCCTACGCGCTTCCTTCATCAGCGGAAACGGAAGCGGCGCCGACAGCGATGGCGAGGAGCGGGAAGCGGGGGCGCAGGCAGAGAGGCGGCGGGGAGAGGAAGAGGAGGCGGAGGCGAAGTTGGGGCTGGGTTGGAGCGGCGAAAGGATGGCCTGCTGGTGAGTCTTGATTTTCCATCGTGTTTTTTTTTCTGAGAATGGGAGAAGATCGTGCTTGTGCGAGCAGTTACGGAAAGGGCGATCGTGTGCGCGGGATGGGCCTAGCTCATTCACGTGTTCGCCGGGAACGATATCGGGAGTGGACTCGTAGACATCTTATGTGGGACGACGTACCAGGCAGCCAACCATCACCTCTAGCCTCTTAATATAGTATTAATATAGTAGAGATATCAATCCTCTTAAGGACTATGTGTGCTTGTGTGTATATATGTGTGTATGTGCGTATATGTGTATATGTGTGTGTATGTGTATATGTATTATGTATACTAGTCATCAACCCGTGCGGCCGCACGGACAAAGATTTCTCTAGTGAAAATCCAATATAACACTATAGAGCCTATATATGTTAATAATTTCAGTTGTATCACGTCATTCTCTATACTACAAAATGTTTTAAAAAATTACAATATTTATGATTCAGATGAGACCCTCTAGGTGAAATTCTTAATTGTAGATGGGAGAACAAATTCTCCTCTCTCCCTAGAGGCTCACTATGCCATTGAAACAAAAAAAGGACAGAACTCGCATTCTATTTTAGTTAAGGAACAAATAATAAGAAAGCATTAGCTTAGGATGTTATAATATTTCTTAGTGCACCAAAATAATTATTTAAAAAATTCAATACCAAAATTGCATTATAAATGGGTCCACAACATTACAGACATGTCTAATTTCATATAGTATGGCACATTCTGAGAGGGAATATAAGTCTACCATTTGTCGTTATTCTATATTATTATTGAATTCTAAGGAAATGTAGCTGATTCATTGTTCCTTGTCAACATAACCAAATGCTAGGAAAGAAATACATGAGAGTATAGTGTGCATAGTATCCTACTGTCTGTCTTTTGTTCTAAGGCTGCCCAGACCTTTTTCATGGTTATAGAGTCTTCCCACTTATTATTCCATAGAGTACGCAGAAAGTGTTTTTGGAACATGGACACCACTGAACCCTTTTCTTTCAAATTTTTGAAAATTTTAAAACCTGATATATCAATGTCTCAAAAAATTATAGCGTTAAATATATGGAAAGGTATATACAGAAGGAGCATACACAAAAAAGTCCGGTTTAAAAATACTTTATACTTTCGGAAATACAAAAAAGATAAATTTCTAATAGAAAGATGTACTATCTTACTACAATTTTAATACTATTTACAATCCGAAATTTGTCTTTTTTATATCTTTCAAAATACAACATGTTTTTTAACGGGACTTTTTTGTATACACTTCTTTCGTATATATCTATCTATATATTAAACGCCAAATTTTTTTAAGACATAGAAGTGTGAGATTTTGAAATTTTCAAAATTCTAAAAGTGGAGGGAGCATTTGTGCCCATATGCACCAAATCCCTTCCCTTAGAGTACGTTCTAACTTGTCCAATCGCAAATACCGGTTTCATAGAAATATAAAGATCATCTTGTGCTTTTGGCTGTATTTTATACTACCACTTTCTGAAAAGTCATTATAATCCAAATTTCAACATGCGCACAAAGCTAGGAATACTTGCTTGATCTGTTGTTTGATCAGTGCCTCAACAATTAGCAATTAGGCATATACTTGTTTTGGACATAGTTTAGGGAACTTTACAGCCTCACACTGCTAGAATGACACTTACGTGCAGTTGAAACCTCTGCGAAATCTAAGGAGATGGAGAACATGATTGCTACATACAACTTGCTATATATTAATTCATCGAAATAACAGTACACTACAACATAATTATACAATACCTGCAGTTGAATATATTTATCTATCGGTGCACCTTGTGACTGCATGAAAAATGAACTTCTTCCTAAATCAAACGTACACAGAAGTAAGCACATGAATAGATCGGAAGTGCTACGGAATAAATACTGCACCGTAGTTCTTAATATTGATTCTTAAACTACAACATTCTCAGTAAACCTACGCAGGCTCATACAAAGCCATACAACAGCACTTGAGATGCCAAGAAATCAGACCTGCAAGATCAAACAACGATTCATCACATGAGATGTATTGCCAAGCTCTGTGTCCCCTCCTCACAGCACAGGACCTCGGCCGCAGGAAGCGGTGCAACCTGATCAAAGAATGTTGGCCACGGTGGCCGCGATACGGATGGGACCTAGGACTGCTGCTGTAGGCAATGCATCTTTGTCAGAGAATCTTGCAATCACGTATATATGGGACGCGGGAGCTCGTAGATTGTTCCATCAGATTTGGTCTGACCTTGTATACAGTGGGATGAGATCTAAAATTGTACTCGATGAAAATAATCAGGGAATTGCGAGTCCGGTAGTAGGCACGGAGGAAAGCTGTCAATGTGCATAGGAGGATTCTGATGACCGCAAGAGCCGTGCCAAAAAGGAGACGTGGCAAGGTAGATCTTTAGATTATTGATAGGCATAAAAGGATTCGTGCGTGGTGGGGATAGCATCAATTAATCTAACGGCTACCGATAGCTAAGAACATGATCGGATGGTTTTAGTTTACTGTTGCGTGAGGATTTACGTGGAGCCTTCTACGGTGCCTCCAATTAGTAAATATAAGATGTGTATGTATGTCCGCGTATATGTGCGTATATATGCGTATATGTGTGTGTATATGTGCGTATATATGTGTATATGTATGCATGTGTGCATATATATATGTGCATATATGTGCGTATATGTGTGTGTATGTATGCGTATATGTGCGTATATGTGTATATGTGTGCGTATATGTGCGTATATGTGTGTGTATGTATGCGTATATGTGCATATATGTGTGTGTATATATATGTATATGTATGTATATGTATGCATGTGTGCATATATATGTGCGTATATGTGCGTATATGTGTGCATATATGTGTGTCTATGTGTGTATTTGTGTGTGTATGTGTGCGTATATGTGTGTCTATATGTGTATTTATGTGTGTATGTGTGCGTATATGTGCGTATATGTGCGTATATGTGTGTGTATGTGTGCGTATATGTGCGTATATGTGTGTGTATGTGTGCGTATATGTATGTATATGTATGCATGTGTGCATATATATGTGTGTATATGTGCGTATATGTGTGCATATATGTGTGTCTATGTGTGTATTTGTGTGTGTATGTGTGCGTATATGTGTGTCTATATGTGTATTTGTGTGTGTATGTGTGCGTATATGTGTGTGTATGTGTGCGTATATGTGTGTCTATGTGTGTGTATGTGTGTATATGTATGCGTATATATGTGTATATGTGTGTATATGTGTGTGTATATGTGTGTATATATCTGCATGTGTGCTATATGTGTGTATATAACTAATCCAAAAGTTTAAACCAATATAAATTTTGATCTAAAAATAAAAATAAAAATAAAAATTTGAAAATATAAAAGTGCAAAAAGTCTATTTTCCCTTTTGAATTTTGAGATTCTAAAATTTATCGAAACGACCATAGGTGTTGAAATCGGATGTAACTTTTCGTGTAGATATTTTTTCATATAAAAAACTTTTTAATCCGATTTCGTATGTAAAAGTTATGGCCGTTTTACCGAGACATAAAGTTTTTTTGTAAAAAATATCAAAATTCATTTTTATTATTTTTCTTACTTACTAGATCACATAACATAACTAAATCTGATTTTTTGATTTTTTTTTAAACATTTTATCATTTTCTTTTATTTTTTAAAAGACTAAAAAGGCGACCCACGGGGGGGGGGGGGGTGGGTGGCGGGTGAAAAAATTCCCGCCGGTTATGCGTGGCGCATATTGCATATGCGCCATTGATATTTGAGTTATCAGTGGCGCATATTGCTATATGCGCCACTAATAGGTTAAATATGCGTGGCGCATATGGCAAATGCGCCATTGATAAGACTGGATATTTTGTCGACGACCCTTCTGGTGGCTCCCGCCAGTTATGCGTGGCGCATTTTGAACAATATGCGCCATTAGTAAGAAAATTATCAGTGGAGCATATTTGCAAATGCGCCACTAGTAAATACTAGTGGAGCATATTGAATAATGTGCTCCACTGATAAAACATCTATCTATAAGCCTTTTCCCACTAGTGTCGGTCTAGAGGAGGAAGAAGAAGGATCAGATCTCCCTAGTCTAAGGGTCCAGACCCCCTTATATAGGCGGGGGTCTGGTTACAGGTTAGGTCGCCGGCTGCCCGGCTGCCGGCTCCTCCGTGGCCACGTCCTTGGCGTGATCCTCTGGCCTTTGACTCCCTGTCTGACGGCGGCACCTTTATAAAGCACCTTTCCCCCCTTGGACCGGCATCTGGGAGGCATATGCTCTCCCTTTTGCCTCGGATCCTTTCGTGGGGAAGGCTCCTGCCCGCTGATTGGTGGAGTCCGGGCGTGGCTAGCATCACGCCTGTCCCTTGCATCTGTCGATCTTGTCGGGGCCAGGCCACCTTCGGCGAAGCAGCCGTTGGAGGAGCTTTGCAGTCTTGACTGGCTCTGGCTCTCCTCGGTGGAGTCGCCAGCCGGCTGCTGGCGCAGCCGGTCCTTCGGATGGAGCCGGTCTTCTTAACTTGGCATTGTGGAGACTCCTGGGACGCAGGCTGGCAGACGGCTCTGCCCGTGGCCTACCCTAGAAGTCATCCCCACGACACTCGGCACTAGCAGCAACGTGGAACCTGCACACAACACAACCAAAATACTTTGCCCCAACTTGCAGTGAGGTTGTCACACTGGTTTGCTGAAAACAAAGGATTAGATGCATAGTGTGGAAAGAGATGTTTGTTTGTAGTAAAGTAAATAATGCTTGCGGAAAGTAAATAATGCTTGCAGTAGATGGTAATATAAATGTAAAAGAATGGACCGGGGTCCATAGTTCACTAGATGTGTCTCTCCATAAAGATAAATAACATGCTGGGTAAACAAATTACAGTTGGGCAATTGACAAAATAAAGAATGCATAACAATGCATGTACTTGTCATGAAGATCACTATGAGATTCACTTGGGCATTATAAAATAATACATAGACCGTAATCCAACTGCATCTATGACTAATAATCCACCCGTAGGATATCATCCGAAAAACCCTTGGGTATTAAGTTGCAAGCAAGAGATTATTGATGACCCACAAGTATAGGGGGTGTATCGTAGTACTTTCGATAAATAAGAGTGTCGAACCCAACGAGGAGCAGAAGGTGTTGATGAGCGGTTTTGATCAAGGAATCACTGTAAATACTAGCAAACAGGTTTTCAAGGGTATTTGGTAATACGAGTAAATAAAGTGCGAGTAAATAAAAGACAGTAGTAACAATTGCAGCAAGTGGCCCAATCCTTTCTTCAGCAAAGGACAAGCCGGTTGTGTACTTATAATAACTAAACGTTCTCGAGGACACACGGGAGTTTCTGTCAAGAGCTTTCGCTTCATAAAGCCAATAGTATTTATTGGTTTGATAGGTGTTATGGGGGTGAACCTGTGCTAGCGCACTACCCTTACTAGGATAAATACACACTTGTGATTATACCCCTTGCAAGCATCCACAAATACAAGAAAGTAATTAAGATAAATCTAACCACGGCCTTAAACTCTAAGATCCTACGCTCCCTGGTGCAATGGTTTCCCAACGGAGGTTTAGGTTTCTGTCACTCCAGCAACCCCACAATCGGTAGCCAAATACACAATGCATCTCACTAGGCCCATAAATGGTGAAGTATCATGTAGTCGACGTTCACATGACACCACTAGTGAAATAGCACCACAACAATATCAAACCATTAAATATTTCTCAACAATAGTTCACTACTAACATCTTGACTTCTCCCATGTCCTCAAGAACTAAACGAACTACTCACAAGATATCATATGGATCATGATCAAAGGTGAAATAATGGTAAATAACAATCTGAACATAAACCTTAACTCAACGGTTCCACTCAATAGCATCAACTACAAGAGTAATCAACACCGGGAAAGTTTCCCCTATGAATATAACAAGATCCAACTCAAGATGTTACAGCGGGATGGCGTGGTGATGGTGGAGATGAAGGTGCTGGTGATGGAGATGATGATGATGATGATCCCGATGAAGTCCGGTGCGGTGGTGATGACGATGGCAACGATCTCCCCTCTCCGGGAAGGAATTTCCCCGGCAGATTTCTCCCTACCAGAGAGCTTTTCTCTCTCTGTGTTCTCCGCCCCGCAGAGGCGGCTGTGTCTAACTCTGAGCCCTCCCCTCGACTTAGGTTTTCGGGGACAATGATGTACGCGAAGGGGCGAGACCAGAAGTGGGCCAGGGCGGCCTCACGCAGGGCCCGCGCGACCAGGGGGCTGGCCGCGCCACCCTGGCGTGTGGGGCCCCCCTGGCTCCTCTCGACTCATCCTTCTGGCTTCCTGAGTCTTCTGGGAAAATATAATTTCTGGATATTTTCCTGGAATTTTCCTGATCTTCAAAATATGGTCTCTTGATGGTCCTTTTTCCAGCAGAATCCTGACTCCGGCAGCAACTCCTCCGATGATCATCAAACATGTGAAAGCAAAGGAAATAACATAAATATCATATCTAAATATGAAATATATCAATGAATAACAGTAAATTATGCTACAAAATAGTGATGCAAATTGGACGTATCAATTATCGCCTTAAGCAAAGTGTGTAATGTAAATAATACAATTATCCTTGAATAAAAGATTGTTGTTTTCTCCCTAGTATCAACAGCACATCTATAACTGACGAGGTTCAACCCCGGCAATGCCCATGTTTATGAGCTTTCGAGACATGGAGCGCTAGTGGGATCCGGTGAACTCGACGACGATCAGACGAAAATAGAGGGACACGGGTTTTACCCAGGTTTGGCCCCCTTTGTAGGGTAAAGACCTACGTCCTGCTAGTCTGACTTTATTGATGGGGTGGCTACAATGGAGGTGTTACAATGGTGGCGTAGATTGGATCTAGCCGAAAAGTGGAAAGCTCTCGATGTGATAAGCGCTCCGGCGTGTGGTGGCGAAAAAGTGTCTAGCCATCCTTAGATCTCCCTCCCAACCTTTTATATGCGAAGGTTGGGTCTCGGGATTGTTTTCCAAGTTATTTACGTACAAAATTGGTAGGTAAAACCCTAATTGAGTCCTAATCCAACTAAGCTTCCTCCTTCGAGTCTTCACCTTGCACGGCAAGTTTAGCTCCTGGGCCGCATCATGCTATCGACATTATGGGCCTCCTTATCCCTTTGACAATTATCCCTCCTGGGCCGAAAACCAAGTAGGCAAATATCGAGGGCCTATTTGGCATTCCTTTGTCAGTAGCCCCCGAGTGCCTGGGATAGTCGAAGACTATGGCAGGGACTCTAATTCGAGACCCTCCTTGATTGCTCAATACCTCTTTCGCCCTATCTGTAAAAACACAAAGGCATAGCAGGTATATGAATGATTCGTTTAGCAAAAGTAGTCAATTCAAGAAACACTCATTCCGAGCCTCAAAAATGCATAGTTTGGTTGCTAGGGGGATTGGCATAACCGGTCAGAGACTCACGCCGGGTCCAGTTAATTGCATAGCCACAAAAACATTGGTTAGCTTACTCAGATTCGAGTCCCCCGACTCAAACCCGTGTGGGCTGGCGCTACTCCGACCCGAGCCACGTATGGACTTATCAGGTCGAAGCCCAGTAAAGTGTAAGGCACTCGATGCATCCATCGAGGCAAGACTTCATACCGTAGGTACAGAAATTTTCTCGACAGAGCGCGCTTGATACGAATACCGGGCCATCTGGTGTTGTTAACCATGGTCTTACCTTTGTATTTGACATACGGTATCCAAACTGGTATATTGCCACCAAAATTCGGGTATTTAGAGTAAGTGACGAGGGTTAACTCGACAAATATCCTAGATGAAGGACTTAAGATCGGGGGAATAGGGCGTTAGATGAACTCGAAGGTAAATCAGTCAAACAAGGTTGTATCGAAAGTAAACGTAAGGTGAACTTTGGATTGCTCTCAATCTGTCCCTCATCATCCTCTCCTGGCCCCTATATATAGGTGGCCACGTCTCAAGGATTGGGAGGGATCCGATACAAATTACAATATCGACATACGACATGAACTCGTATTTCGACCAGCATTACAATTAGGCCTAGCCTAACGGGCCTTAGGGGTAATCATCTGACGGGCTCTATTATCCATACCCTTGTCAGTAGCCCCCGAGATTCTACCAGAATTGCAGATTCGGGTTGAATCTCTAATCTTCAAATTTTCGACTTGATCAATCTTCGACTTCTTCAGATCTTCAAATCTTCGACTTGATCTTCAAATATTTTTCATTATATTATCTTGCAAGGGGTTTTGATGAGCAAGCCTGACAACTCTGACGGATCAAGAGGCTAGTTAACTGCCGGAACAGATACTTCTCACCTACTTCAAATTCAATCCCCTTGGACTTGAATTCAGGAAACCGGTCAAACCCATTCTTTTGCCGCATTTAGGACTTATAAAGAATGAATCCCAGTGGTTCTCAGGGTACCCAGTGCGTCCACTAGGATTTTCTTCGTGTAACATCCCAAGATTTTATCAAATTTTGGGGGAAATTTTTTGCTTTTACTTTGCTTGTGTTGATTGAAAATTTGCAGGGATTTAAAATTTTTAGTTAATTAAAAGCTCTGTTTTGAAAACTATATCAAACTCCTTTTTAGTTCTTGAGGAACACCCCTGAGAAAAATCAAATGTCAAAAATATTATTTCTTTATATAATTCAAACTTATGCAAGCTTGCTTGCAAAGGGATGAATTTCAAAAATACTTATAAAGATTTCATTTCAAAAACTATGATTGAGTGTGATTCATAATCATTATTTTATAAACTATTATGTTGTTATTTTAATAAGAATTGATTCAAACCCTAATCCATATTTTATGTGTGCAAGCAATCCCCCTTGCAAAACTTATAAAGCATTATTCAAATCACATTTATATTTTTTAGAATATGTTTCTCATTGACTTAGAATATTGCTTGGAAGATTTGAGGATTATAGAAATTTGTTTGAAGTGATTTGAACCTTTTATGCAAAAGTTATGAATAAAACAAATTTCAGAAAAGAATAAAGGAAAAGGAATAAAGCGAAAATACAAAAGGCCGCCGGGGACCAATCCGTCCTAGCCCCGAAAGAGGCACATACTAAACAAGTGAGAGCGGTTCTGAGATGTTTGATTAATTGGCACTTTGGTGCTCTTTTATAGCTTTGCACTCCTCCCCACCTTTTCCTTTCTCAAACCATGGCTAACCGATTCCATCGGGTGCCGACCAACTTTCACATTCCATTGGAGGAGTGCCCTTTTTTCTTTCTTTTTCTTTTTGAGATTATAATGGTCTGACCAGCTCCCTTGCAGAATTAATGACGAGCAGATGAAGCTGCCTAGTCGAGGGGTACTTAATTTAGTATGGAAGATAACAAACCCATCCACTACGTCCTCATGAGCTAAAAACAGTGGCACAAAATGAGAAGTGTTTGAAGGTTTTTGAAAGGTAGCACGTGAAAATTTACTTGGAATGGCTTGAAATACCATGCATAGGAATTTATAGTGGACTCTTTGGAAGTGACTTGGCTTTTGGGAATTGGATGCACGAGAAGTATTTCCTCTCAGTACAGGTTTTTGGCTAGCAAGGCTGGGTAGCAAGCATAAGAGTTGCATGAAACAAACAAACATACATATAATAAGAACAATCATGCAAACTCCCTTGAAGGTACAACGATTTTAACTTTAAGAATAACAATGCTTATAAGCCAAACATAAGGGAAAACTGAAGTGATGTAATTGCAAGCACTTCTTTATTCTTTTCTACTCAAACCTCAAGGTAAAGTTGCTACTGACCAAGCTAGGTTTGCCAAAACGAACTAAATCTACTCATGCTCCCAATGTGATACCAATACCAATCAACAAGACTAGTCATACAAGAGAGATTGCAAACTAACATAAATTGTGCGAAAGGTAAACGATAAAACTTCTCATTAATATTTTATTACCGCAACTCACACCAAGGGATACATAGATAACTAACTAAGGAGGATACTTCCAAACTGCAAACTATTCTATATGATAACTTCTCTATTCATGATATGACTCTACTTTGAAAAGTAAATGAGCAAAAGGTAATGATGTGATACCGAGGCACTCCACCAAGCTTGGAACAAACCAAGGGGATGCCTGAACCGATGACGAATTACTCCTTTGGTGGCGGTGGATAATCTCTAATAAGCTTCTCAATCAAATCCTTCAGATCATCAATCTTGTACTCAAGGTTGCGAATCATCTCAGAATTGTGCTCAACATGATTCATAAACCTGTCGGCAAGAGAATCCCAGCTCTTGGAACTATTTCCCCATCCTTCTTCACTCTTGGAGCTTTCTATCCCTGCATTGTTAGAACGATCTAAATCCCAGCTAGAGGGTAATCATGATTTGGGCACCTTTTGGAACTGACGTTCATGAATTAGAGTATGGAAAGGATTTTGGCTTGGCGGAGATGTCCGTGGAGCTAGGGTGTGACGCGGCACACACCCTCCGGTCCTTATGCGAGCACTCTTCTTGAACTTGTCATGATCTGTCACCACCCCTATGCTGGCAATCACGGTGTTTGGCCTTGGACTTTGATCTTCCTCCTCGTCTTCGCTTTCAACCTCTTCTTTCAGCCGGAAATCTTTGGTGTCATCTTCCGGAGGTGTCTTCTCCTTGTCACCGCTTGAAGAGGCCATGACTCCCCCAAACTTAAGATCAACTCCTGACAGAAACAGCTCGAAACAAAACACGACGAGAAAACGATATACAGACCTCGGGGACTCCGGGGGGGTTTGATACGTCCAATTTGCATCACTATTTTGTATCATAATTTACTGTTATTCATTGATATATTTCATATTTAGACATGATACTTATGTTATTTCCTTTGCTTTCACATGTTTGATGATCATCGGAGGAGCTGCTGCCGGAGTCAGGAATCTGCTGGAAAAAGGACCATCAGGAGACAATATTTTGAAGATCAGGAAAATTCCAGAAAAATACCCAGAAATTATAATTTCCCAGAAGACTTACGGAGCCAGAAGGAGGAGTCGAGAGGGGCTAGGGCTGGCCCACACGCTAGGGCGGCGCGGCCAGACCCCTGGCCGTGCCAGCCCTGTGTGAGGGGGCCCTGGCCCACTTCTGGTCTCTCCCCTTCGCGTACATCATCGTCCCCGAAAACCTAAGTGAGGGGGGGGGGGTTCAGAGTTAGGCACAGCCGCCTCTGCGGGGCGGAGAACACCAGAGAGAAAAAGCTCTCCGGCAGGGAGAAATCTGCCGGGGAAATTCCTTCCCAGAGAGGGGAGATCGTCGCCATCGTCATCACCATCGCACTGGACTTCATCGGGATCATCATCATTATCATCTACATCACCAGCACCTTCATCTCCACCATCACCTCGCCATCCCGCTGTAACATCTTGAGTTGGATCTTGTTATATTCATAGGGGAGACTTTCCCGGTGTTGATTACTCTTGTAGTTGATGCTATTGAGTGGAACCATTGAATTAAGGTTTATGTCCAGATTGTTATTTACCATTATTTCACCTCTGATCATGATCCATATGATGTCTTGTGAGTAGTTCGTTTAGTTCTTGAGGACATGGGAGAAGTCAAGATGTTAGTAGTGAATTATTGTTGAGAAATATTTAATGGTTTGATATTGTTGTGGTGCTGTTTCACTAGTGGTGTCATGTGAACGTCGACTACATGATACTTCACCATTTATGGGCCTAGTGAGATGCATTGTGTATTTGGTCACCGACTGTGGGGTTGCTGGAGTGACAGAAACCTAAACCTCCGTTGGGAAACCATTGCACCAGGGAGCGTAGGATCCTAGATCTTAAGGCTGTGGTTAGATTTATCTTAATTACTTTCTTGTATTTGCGGATGCTTGCAAGGGGTATAATCACAAGTGTGTATTTATCCTAGTAAGGGTAGTGCGCTAGCACAGGTTCACCCCCATAACACTTACCAAATCAATAAATACTATTGGCTCTATGAAGCGAAAGCTCTTGACAGAAACCTCCCGTGTGTCCTCGAGAACGTTTGGTTATTATAAGAACACAACCGGCTTGTCCTTTGCTGAATAAAGGATTGGGCCACTTGCTGCAATTGTTACTACCGTCTTCTATTTACTCGCACTTTATTTACTCATATTACCAAATACTCCTGAAAACCTGTTCGCTAGTATTTACAGTGATTCCTTGATCAAAACTGCTCGTCAACACCTTCTGCTCCTCGTTGGGTTCGACACTCTTATTTATCGAAAGTACTACGATACACCCCCTATACTTGTGGGTCATCAAGACTATTTTCTGGCGCCGTTGCCGGGGAGTGTAGCGCTATTGAAGAGTGGAATTAGTAAAGGTAACCGTCACTGTGAGTATTGTTTTATTTTGTCTTTTATTTTTGTTCTGCTATGGAGAACTCTCCATTTGGTTTCCTATTTGGAAACACATCTACTACTGCTACTGCTGCTGCTGCACATGCGGAGGAACCACCACCGCCGCCGCCTGCTGAAATTGATCCTTTTAAAATACCTATGAAAATTGTTGGGCGTATTATGGATAACTGCTATTCAGGAGATGGAACTGTCCATCCGGGTGATCACTTATTATTTATACATGAATTATGCGAGTTGTTCAGGTGTGCAGGTATTTCACCAAGCCAGGTCAAGAAGAAATTATTCTCTATATCATTAAAAGGCAGAGCTGAAGAGTGGTATCGACTACTCCAAGATGGTCCATCTATGGCATGGGAGGATATTGTGCCTATGTTTTATTCCAAGTTTTATCCTCCAAGTGAAATTCATAAAGACCGTAACAAGATATATAATTTTTTGCCTCATGATGGAGAGAGTATTGCCCAAGCGTGGGGGAGATTGAAGTTACTGATGCTCAAATGTCCCATTCATGAGCTCCCCAATAATATTGTTATTGATAATTTTTATGCGCGGCTTACTCTTCCTGATAAGGATTATTTGGATGCTTCTTGTTTTGGATCATTCACTCATATGAAAGAAGATGCCAAGTGGAAACTTCTTGACCGTATAAAAGAGAATGCTGAAGGTTGGGAAAACGACAAAGGTAGGAAGTCAGGTATAAACTATGATTATGAATGCATTAAATCTTTTATGGGAACCGATGACTTTCATAGTGTTAGCGCTGCTTATGGTCTTGATTCCCAAATACTTGCTAATTGTCTTAAGGCCTTTGCTTCCTATATTGATGTTCCAAAGAAAGATTGGAACAAATATCATGCGCCTTATAAAGACTCTATTAGTCATATACCTGCTGCAGCTACAGAAGTTTGTACGGTTGATAGCATCATTCCTGAACCTTATATTGAGAAGACACCCTTCCCTGCTAAGGTAAAAAAGTACTCTACTTTGGTAAGTGTGTCCAATAAAAGTACTAAGAAAGCTGCAGAGCCTGATGAGCAAATTACTATTAAGTCTCCTGTTGCTATATTGAAAGATCTTGTTACTAAAGATGTGGGAGATGAATATATTCTTTTTTGTGAAGATGCTTCTAACATTCTCTCGCATCCTAAAAAGCACAGGAAAGCAAGTGTTCCTGTTATTTCTGTCAGGATTGGAGATCATTGCTATTATGGTTTATGTGATATTGGTGCTAGTGCAAGTTCTATTCCCTTAGAGCTTTATAAAGAACTTATGCACGAGATTGGCGCTTGTGAACTTGAAGATATTGATGTGGTTGTTCAGCTTGCTAACCGAGAGACTGTTTGGCCTCTTGGTATTGTTCGAGATGTGGAAGTTCTATGTGGTAAGACTAAATACCCTACTGATTTTCTAGTACTTGGTAAGGAGGCTAGTACAACTTGCCCTATTATTTTTGGTAGACCGTTTTTGAATACTTGTGGCGCAGTGATAGATTGTAAGAAGGAGAATTTTTTTACTAAGTTTAATGGAGAGTCTTATGAGTTTAATTTTTCCAAGTTTGCTAAGACTTCTTATGAAAATGACACGCCTAATGAAAATTTTCGAGTTGAGCAGCTTGCTTCTATTGCTCTTGCCCCTAATAATGCCTTGCAGCAATTCATGGAAGATCACGAAAGTGATGTTTTTAGCAAGGAAAGAGAAGAGATTGACGATATTCTTCTTCGTCAACCACCATTACTCAAGCATAATCTACCTGTGGAGGATCTTGGTACCACTTTGCCGCCTAGAGAAGATCCTGTGTTTGAATTAAAACCTTTGCCCGATGACCTCAAATATGCTTATATTGATGATAAGAAAATATATCCTATTATTATTAGTTCTAAACTTTCAGGAAAGAAAGAAGAAAGATTATTGGAGATATTGAGGAAACACCGAGGAGCTATGGGATATACTCTTGATGATTTAAAAGGGATTTCTCCTACTTTATGTCAGCATGCCATTAATATGGAGAAAGACGCGAAGCCACTTGTAGAGCATCAACGCCGCCTAATTCCCAAGATGAAGGATGTGGTAAGGAATGAGGTATTAAAACTCCTTGATGCGGGTATTATTTATCCTATTGCTGATAGTAGATGGGTTAGTCCTGTTCATTGTGTTCCTAAGAAAGGAGGTATGACTGTTGTACCTAATGAGAATAACGAGCTTATTCCTCAAAGGGTAGTTGTTGGTTATAGAATGTGCATTGATTATAGGAAGGTAAACAAAGTTACTAAGAAAGATCATTACCCTTTACCGTTTATAGATCAAATGCTAGAAAGGTTGTCTAAGAAGACTCATTTTTGTTTCCTTGATGGTTATTCTGGTTTTTCTCAAATTGCTGTTAAGAAGGATGATCAAGAGAAAACCACTTTTACTTGTCCTTATGGAACTTATGCTTATAGACGTATGCCTTTTGGTTTATGCAATGCTCCTGCTACTTTTCAAAGATGCATGTCTGCTATTTTTCATGGCTTTTGTGAAGAAATTGTGGAGGTCTTCATGGACGATTTTTCCGTCTATGGAACTTCCTTTGATAATTGTTTGCACAACCTTGATAAAGTTTTGCAGAGGTGCGAAGAAACTAACCTTGTTCTTAATTGGGAGAAATGCCACTTTATGGTAAATGAAGGAATTGTCCTTGGACATAAAATCTCTGAAAGAGGTATTGAAGTTGACAGAGCAAAAGTGGAGGCAATTGAGAAAATGCCATGTCCAAGAGATGTTAAAGGTATTCGTAGTGTTCTTGGTCATGCTGGTTTCTATAGGAGGTTTATTAAAGATTTTTCTAAGATTTCAAAGCCCCTTACCAATCTTCTTCAAAAGGATGTACCATTTGTCTTTGATGATGATTGTAAGGAAGCTTTTGAAACTCTTAAGAAGGCTTTAACTACTGCTCATATTGTTCAACCACCTGATTGGAATTTACCTTTTGAAATTATGTGTGATGCTAGTGATTTTGCTGTTGGTGCTGTTCTTGGACAGCGCATAGATAATAAGTTGAATGTTATTCATTATGCTAGTAAGACTCTTGATGCTGCTCAGAAGAATTATGCTACTACTGAGAAAGAGTTTCTTGCTGTTGTTTTTGCATGTGATAAGTTTAGATCTTATATTGTTGATTCTAAAGTTACTATTCATACTGATCACGCTGCTATTAGATATCTTATGACTAAGAAGGATGCTAAGCCTAGGCTTATTAGATGGGTGTTGCTTTTACAAGAGTTTGATTTGCATATTGTAGATAGGAAAGGTGCTGAAAATCCTGTGGCTGACAACTTGTCTAGATTGGAAAACATTTCTTTTGATCCTATTCCTGTTAATGATAGTTTTCCAAATGAACAGTTGGCTGCAATTAATGCAACTTCACGGGACCTTCCTTGGTATGCTGATTATGCTAACTTTATTGTTTCCAAGTATTTGCCTCCGACCTTTACAGCTCAGCAAAGAAGAAAATTCTTCTATGATTTGAGGCATTATTTTTGGGATGACCCACATTTATATAAAGAAGGAGTTGATGGTATTATGAGAAGATGCGTACCGGAATATGAGCAACAAGAGATATTAAGAAAATGCCATAGCAGTGCTTATGGAGGGCATCATGCTGGAGATAGAACCGCACAGAAGGTTCTACAATCAGGTTTTTATTGGCCAACCCTCTTTAAGGATGCCAGAAGGTATGTTTTATCCTGCGATGAATGTCAAAGAGTTGGAAATATTTCTAGACACAATGAAATGCCTATGAATTACACTCTTGTTATTGAACCGTTTGATTGTTGGGGATTTGACTTTATGGGTCCTTTTCCTCCTTCAAGAGGCTATACTCATATACTTGTTGTTGTAGATTATGTTACTAAATGGGTAGAAGCCATACCTACAAAGAGTGCCGATGGTGAGACTTCGTTAAAAATGCTTAAGGATGTTATTTTTCCTAGGTTCGGAGTGCCTAGATATCTTATGACTGACGGAGGTTCTCATTTTATTCACGGTAGTTTTAGAAAAACTCTTGCTAAGTATGATGTCAATCATAGAATTGCTTCTGCTTATCATCCCCAAACTAGTGGGCAGGTAGAGCTTTCAAATAGAGAGATCAAGTCTATCTTGCAGAAGACTGTTAGTAGATCTAGGAAAAACTGGGCTAGTAAGTTAAATGACGCTTTATGGGCTTATAGAACTGCTTATAAGAACCCCATGGGTATGTCTCCTTATAAGATGGTTTACGGAAAAGCGTGTCACTTGCCCTTAGAATTAGAACACAAAGCTTTTTGGGCAGTGATAGAGCTTAATAGAGATTTTAAACTAGCCGGTAAGAAGAGGTTGTTAGATTTGAGTTCTCTAGATGAGTGGAGAAACGAAGCGTATGAGAATGCCAGACTTTTCAAAGAGAAAGTCAAGCAATGGCATGATAAGAGAATTCTTAAGAGAGAGTTCCATGTTGGTGAGAAAGTTCTGTTGTATAGGTCTCGTCTCAGATTTTTTGCAGGTAAATTACTTTCTAAATGGGAAGGACCATTTGTTATTGTGGAAGTGTACCGCTCAGGTGCTATTAAGATTGCTTCATTGAAAGATGATTCTACACAAGTGGTGAATGGGCAAAGACTCAAACATTATATTTCTGGAGATTCATATAATGAAGATGTTGATGTTATTGAAACAATTTCTCCGGAAGATTACATCCAAGACAAACTGCAGGAACCTGCAGAGTTCGTTTTCGAATAGGTAACAGTTCTAGTCAGAAAAGTTTTGCGAAAAGTTCTTCTTTTAATATTTTTGCTGTTTTTAATAAATATGAAAAATCACGAGACGAAAACGGGGAGGAAAAGAAGTCCGTGTGGGTCTCACACACGGGTGGCGCGGGCCCACCCCTGGCCGCGCCACCCCCGTGTGAGAACGCCTCGGAACTCTTTTCCGTCCCGGTTTCCTCCTGTGACTTCGTTTCGATGTATAATTTTCGCCTATTTAACCTCCCGGAGTTCCCGAGGTCTGTATATCGTTTTCTCGTCGTGTTTTGTTTCGAGCTGTTTCTGTCAGGAATTGCCCTCGACCTTGAAGTTATAATGTCTTCGTCTGGTTCATCCAAAGAGAACCCTCCTGCGAATTCCATCAGTCCGTACATGAGGGAACTGAAGATGCATCTGAAGGAGTTGTCGCTCAAGGATGGGGAGTTACAGATTAATGATGTTCAAGGACCCAAGGGAGAAGGGAGTCTCGAAGCAAGGATGGAAGCACTGGAACAGGAAGTCTTCAAATACAAGAAGATGGCAGAACGCGAGGTGGAAATTATCTATCTTATATTTACTAATTGGAGGCACCGTAGAAGGCTCCACGTAAATCCTCACGCAACAGTAAACTAAAACCATCCGATCATGTTCTTAGCTATCGGTAGCCGTTAGATTAATTGATGCTATCCCCACCACGCACGAATCCTTTTATGCCTATCAATAATCTAAAGATCTACCTTGCCACGTCTCCTTTTTGGCACGGCTCTTGCGGTCATCAGAATCCTCCTATGCACATTGACAGCTTTCCTCCGTGCCTACTACCGGACTCGCAATTCCCTGATTATTTTCATCGAGTACAATTTTAGATCTCATCCCACTGTATACAAGGTCAGACCAAATCTAATGGAACAATCTACGAGCTCCCGCGTCCCATATATACGTGATTGCAAGATTCTCTGACAAAGATGCATTGCCTACAGCAGCAGTCCTAGGTCCCATCCGTATCGCGGCCACCGTGGCCAACATTCTTTGATCAGGTTGCACCGCTTCCTGCGGCCGAGGTCCTGTGCTGTGAGGAGGGGACACAGAGCTTGGCAATACATCTCATGTGATGAATCGTTGTTTGATCTTGCAGGTCTGATTTCTTGGCATCTCAAGTGCTGTTGTATGGCTTTGTATGAGCCTGCGTAGGTTTACTGAGAATGTTGTAGTTTAAGAATCAATATTAAGAACTACGGTGCAGTATTTATTCCGTAGCACTTCCGATCTATTCATGTGCTTACTTCTGTGTACGTTTGATTTAGGAAGAAGTTCATTTTTCATGCAGTCACAAGGTGCACCGATAGATAAATATATTCAACTGCAGGTATTGTATAATTATGTTGTAGTGTACTGTTATTTCGATGAATTAATATATAGCAAGTTGTATGTAGCAATCATGTTCTCCATCTCCTTAGATTTCGCAGAGGTTTCAACTGCACGTAAGTGTCATTCTAGCAGTGTGAGGCTGTAAAGTTCCCTAAACTATGTCCAAAACAAGTATATGCCTAATTGCTAATTGTTGAGGCACTGATCAAACAACAGATCAAGCAAGTATTCCTAGCTTTGTGCGCATGTTGAAATTTGGATTATAATGACTTTTCAGAAAGTGGTAGTATAAAATACAGCCAAAAGCACAAGATGATCTTTATATTTCTATGAAACCGATATTTGCGATTGGACAAGTTAGAACGTACTCTAAGGGAAGGGATTTGGTGCATATGGGCACAAATGCTCCCTCCACTTTTAGAATTTTGAAAATTTCAAAATCTCACACTTCTATGTCTTAAAAAAATTTGGCGTTTAATATATAGATAGATATATACGAAAGAAGTGTATACAAAAAAGTCCCGTTAAAAAACATGTTGTATTTTGAAAGATATAAAAAAGACAAATTTCGGATTGTAAATAGTATTAAAATTGTAGTAAGATAGTACATCTTTCTATTAGAAATTTATCTTTTTTGTATTTCCGAAAGTATAAAGTATTTTTAAACCGGACTTTTTTGTGTATGCTCCTTCTGTATATACCTTTCCATATATTTAACGCTATAATTTTTTGAGACATTGATATATCAGGTTTTAAAATTTTCAAAAATTTGAAAGAAAAGGGTTCAGTGGTGTCCATGTTCCAAAAACACTTTCTGCGTACTCTATGGAATAATAAGTGGGAAGACTCTATAACCATGAAAAAGGTCTGGGCAGCCTTAGAACAAAAGACAGACAGTAGGATACTATGCACACTATACTCTCATGTATTTCTTTCCTAGCATTTGGTTATGTTGACAAGGAACAATGAATCAGCTACATTTCCTTAGAATTCAATAATAATATAGAATAACGACAAATGGTAGACTTATATTCCCTCTCAGCATGTGCCATACTATATGAAATTAGACATGTCTGTAATGTTGTGGACCCATTTATAATGCAATTTTGGTATTGAATTTTTTAAATAATTATTTTGGTGCACTAAGAAATATTATAACATCCTAAGCTAATGCTTTCTTATTATTTGTTCCTTAACTAAAATAGAATGCGAGTTCTGTCCTTTTTTTGTTTCAATGGCATAGTGAGCCTCTAGGGAGAGAGGAGAATTTGTTCTCCCATCTACAATTAAGAATTTCACCTAGAGGGTCTCATCTGAATCATAAATATTGTAATTTTTTAAAACATTTTGTAGTATAGAGAATGACATGATACAACTGAAATTATTAACATATATAGGCTCTATAGTGTTATATTGGATTTTCACTAGAGAAATCTTTGTCCGTGCGGCCGCACGGGTTGATGACTAGTAGAATTAATCAAGAGCTTGTCGCCAAGTACAAGAAAGAGACTACGGAGCTCTGGAAGGATGTCCTCTCACTCCAGGAGACGACTAGCCAATTACAAGCACAACTCTACGACTTGCATAACCAAAATTGTGAGTATGAAGCTAGATTTCATCAAATGAGTGCTGCTGCAAGTTTCAGGATTTTGGAGACCAAGACATCCTTCTTTGATGGGGGACCTCTGCCTTGGAAGTACGGCATCGATGAAGATTCGCCGCCACCGCCAAATGAGTAATTCGTCATCGGAATAGGCATCCCCTTGGCTTGTTCCAAGCTTGGGGGAGTGCCGCGGTATCACATCATTACTTTCTGTTCATTTACTTTTCAAGTAGAGTCTTATCATGAATAGAGAAGTTATCATATGGAATAGTTTGCAGTTGGAAGTATCCTCCTTAGTTAGTTATCTTTGTATCCCTTGGTGTGAGTTGCGGTAATGAAATATTAATGAGAAGTTTTATCGTTTACTTTTCGCACACTTTATGTTAGTCGGCAATCTCTCTTATGTGACTAGTCTTGTTGATTGGTATTGGTATCACATTGGGAGCATGAGTAGATTCAGTTGGTTTTGGCAAACCTAGCTTGGTCAGTAGCAACTTTACCTTGAAGTTTGAGTAGAAAAGAATAAAGAAGTGCTTGTAGTACATCACTTCAGTTTTCCTTATGTTTGGCTTATAAGCATTGTTATTCTTAAAGTTAAAATCGTTGTACTTTCAGGGGAGTTTGCATGATTGTTCTTATTATATGTATGTATGTTTGTTTCATGCAACTCTTATGCTTGCTACCCAACCTTGCTAGCCAAAAACCTGTACTGAGAGGAAATACTTCTCGTGCATCCAATTCCCAAAAGCCAAGTCACTTCCAAAGAGTCCACTATAAATTCCTATGCATGGTATTTTAAGCCATTCCAAGTAAATTTTCATGTGCTACCTTTCAAAAACTTTCAAACACTTCTCATTTTGTGCCACTGTTTTTAGCTCATGAGGACGTAGTGGATGGGTTTGTTATCTTCCATACTAAATTAAGTACCCCTCGACTAGGCAGCTTCATCTGCTCGTCATTAATTTGGCAAGGGAGCTGGTCAGACCATTATAATCTTAATTCTAAAGAAAGAAAAAGGTACTCCTCCAATGGATTGTGAAAGTTGGTCGGCACCCGATGGAATCGGTTAGCCATGGTTTGAGAAAGGAAAAGGTGGGGAGGAGTGCCAAGCTATAAAAGAGCACTAAAAGTGCCAATTAATCAAACATCTCGGAACCGCTCTCACTTGTTTAGTATGGAAGATATCAAGAACTCCGTTGCTAGTCGTTGACAAAAGCAACCACCTCTCAAAACAATTTTCACCTCTGTTTTACAAATGAAAAGCTCTAGCACATGTTTAATCCCTGCTTCCCTCTGCGAAGGGCCTATCTTTTATCTTTTATGTTGAGTCAACCTATTTCCCTCTATCTCAAGCAAGCATTTGAGTTGTTATGTTTCACTCATCCATATGTTGATCCGTTTAATCATGTTTATTATCTTCCTTGTTTTTGTATAATGCTTTTGTCTGAAGGAATACATCTTTGAAAGCTTTCTTTGAATGCAAAAGTTTACTTTGTTGAGCATATAGTCTCTACTATATTAGCTCTGTTTTAAAAGGCTCCGTTTAAAAGAGAGAATAGTTTGTTCTCCATTCTTTGACCAAGAACTAAGGTTTGCCGTTGCCAATTATGATTTACCTTGTGCATCTTTACATGTGATTCCCTTTTACCTATTGCAAGCTTACATCTTATAAAGGGAAGTTGCTGTCTATTATAATTTGTGCCTTAGTGAATGTGATGCTTCTTGTTCGTATTTTGATTATCGACACTTCACTCCATAAACCTGTGGTCATGTTTACCGAGTTTAGTTTTCGCTTGGGGACAAGCGAGGTCTAAGCTTGGGGGGGTTGATACGTCCAATTTGCATCACTATTTTGTATCATAATTTACTGTTATTCATTGATATATTTCATATTTAGACATGATACTTATGTTATTTCCTTTGCTTTCACATGTTTGATGATCATCGGAGGAGCTGCTGCCGGAGTCAGGAATCTGCTGGACAAAGGACCATCAGGAGACCATATTTTGAAGATCAGGAAAATTCCAGAAAAATACCCAGAAATTATAATTTCCCAGAAGACTTACGGAGCCAGAAGGAGGAGTCGAGAGGGGCTAGGGCTGGCCCACACGCTAGGGCGGCGCGGCCAGACCCCTGGCCGCGCCAGCCCTGTGTGAGGGGGCCCTGGCCCACTTCTGGTCTCTCCCCTTCGCGTACATCATCGTCCCCGAAAACCTAAGTGAGGGGGGGGTTCAGAGTTAGGCACAGCCGCCTCTGCGGGGTGGAGAACACCAGAGAGAAAAAGCTCTCCGGCAGGGAGAAATCTGCCGGGGAAATTCCTTCCCGGAGAGGGGAGATCGTCGCCATCGTCATCACCATCGCACTGGACTTCATCGGGATCATCATCATTATCATCTACATCACCAGCACCTTCATCTCCACCATCACCTCGCCATCCCGCTGTAACATCTTGAGTTGGATCTTGTTATATTCATAGGGGAGACTTTCCCGGTGTTGATTACTCTTGTAGTTGATGCTATTGAGTGGAACCATTGAATTAAGGTTTATGTCCAGATTGTTATTTACCATTATTTCACCTCTGATCATGATCCATATGATGTCTTGTGAGTAGTTTGTTTAGTTCTTGAGGACATGGGAGAAGTCAAGATGTTAGTAGTGAATTATTGTTGAGAAATATTTAATGGTTTGATATTGTTGTGGTGCTGTTTCACTAGTGGTGTCATGTGAACGTCGACTACATGATACTTCACCATTTATGGGCCTAGTGAGATGCATTGTGTATTTGGTCACCGACTGTGGGGTTGCTGGAGTGACAGAAACCTAAACCTCCGTTGGGAAACCATTGCACCAGGGAGCGTAGGATCCTAGATCTTAAGGCTGTGGTTAGATTTATCTTAATTACTTTCTTGTATTTGCGGATGCTTGCAAGGGGTATAATCACAAGTGTGTATTTATCCTAGTAAGGGTAGTGCGCTAGCACAGGTTCACCCCCATAACACTTACCAAATCAATAAATACTATTGGCTCTATGAAGCGAAAGCTCTTGACAGAAACCTCCCGTGTGTCCTCGAGAACGTTTGGTTATTATAAGAACACAACCGGCTTGTCCTTTGCTGAATAAAGGATTGGGCCACTTGCTGCAATTGTTACTACCGTCTTCTATTTACTCGCACTTTATTTACTCGTATTACCAAATACTCCTGAAAACCTGTTCGCTAGTATTTACAGTGATTCCTTGATCAAAACTGCTCGTCAACACCTTCTGCTCCTCGTTGGGTTCGACACTCTTATTTATCAAAAGTACTACGATACACCCCCTATACTTGTGGGTCATCAGGGTTAAATAGGTGAAAATTATACATTGAAACGAAGCCACAGGAGGAAACCGGGACGGAAACGAGTTCCGGGGTGTTCTCACACCTAGGTGGCGCGGCCAGGGGTGGGCCCGCGCCACCTGTGTGTGAGACACACAGGGACTCTTTTTCCTGCCCGTTTTCGTCTCGTGATTTTTCATATTTAGTAAAAACAACAAAAATATTAAAGGAAGAGCTTTTCGCGAAACTTTTCTGACTAGAACTGTTACCTATTCAAAAACGAACTCTACAGGTACCTGCAATTTGTCTTGGATGAATTCTTCCGAAGAAACTATTTCAATAACATCAACATCTTCATTATAAGAATCTCCAGAAATATAATGCTTGAGTCTTTGTCCATTCACCACTTGTGTAGAGTCATCTTTCAATGAAGTAATCTTAATAGCACCTGAGCGGTACACTTCCACAATAACATATGGTCCTTCCCATTTCGAAAGTAATTTACCTGCAAAAAATCTGAGACGAGACCTATACAATAGAACTTTCTCACCAACATGAAACTCTCTCTTAAGAATTCTCTTATCATGCCATTGCTTGACTTTCTCTTTGAAAAGTCTGGCATTCTCATACGCTTCGTTTCTCCACTCATCAAGAGAACTCAAATCTAACAACCTTTTCTTACCGGCTAGTTTAAAATCTCTGTTAAGCTCTCTCACTGCCCAAAAAGCTTTGTGTTCTAATTCTAAGGGCAAGTGACACGCTTTTCCGTAAACCATCTTATAAGGAGACATACCCATGGGATTCTTATAAGCAGTTCTATAAGCCCATAAAGCGTCGTTTAACTTACTAGCCCAGTTTTTCCTAGATCTATTGACAGTCTTCTGCAAGATAGACTTGATCTCCCTATTTGAAAGCTCTACCTGCCCACTAGTTTGGGGATGGTAAGAAGAAGCAATTCTATGATTGACATCATATTTAGCAAGAGTTTTTCTAAAACTACCTTGAATAAAATGAGAACCTCCGTCAGTCATAAGATATCTAGGCACACCAAACCTAGGAAAAATAACATCCTTAAGCATTTTCAACGAGGTCTCACCATCAGCGCTCTTTGTAGGTATGGCTTCTACCCATTTAGTAACATAATCAACAGCAACAAGTATATGGGTATAGCCTTTTGAAGGAGGAAAAGGACCCATAAAGTCAAACCCCCAACAATCAAACGGTTCAATAACAAGAGTGTAATTCATAGGCATCTCATTGCGTCTAGAAATATTACCAACTCTTTGACATTCATCGCAGGATAAAACATACCTTCTTGCGTCTTTAAAGAGGGTTGGCCAATAAAAACCTGACTGTAGAACCTTTTGTGCGGTTCTGTCTCCAGCATGATGCCCTCCATAGGCACTGCCATGGCATTTCCTTAATATCTCTTGTTGCTCATATTCTGGTACACATCTTCTCATAATACCATCAACTCCTTCTTTATATAAGTGTGGGTCATCCCAAAAATAATGCCTCAAGTCATAAAAGAATTTTCTTCTTTGCTGAGCTGTAAAGGTTGGAGGCAAATACTTGGAAACAATAAAGTTAGCATAATCAGCATACCAAGGAAGGTCTCGCGAAGTTACATTTATTGCAGCCAACTGTTCGTTTGGAAAACTATCATTAACAGGAATAGGATCAAAAGAAATGTTTTCCAATCTAGACAAATTGTCAGCCACAGGATTTTCAGCACCTTTCCTATCTACGATATGCAAATCAAACTCTTGTAAAAGCAACACCCATCTAATAAGCCTAGGCTTAGCATCTTTCTTAGTCATAAGATATCTAATAGCAGCGTGATCAGTATGAATAGTAACCTTATAATCAACAATGTAAGATCTAAACTTATCACAAGCAAAAACAACAGCAAGAAACTCTTTCTCAGTAGTAGCATAATTCTTCTGAGCAGCATCAAGAGTCTTACTAGCATAATGAATAACATTCAACTTATTATCTATGCGCTGTCTAAGAACAGCACCAACAGCAAAATCACTAGCATCGCATATAATTTCAAAAGGTAAATTCCAATCAGGTGGTTGAACAATAGGAGCAGTAGTTAAAGCCTTCTTAAGAGTTTCAAAAGCTTCCTTACAATCATCATCAAAGACAAATGGTACATCCTTTTGAAGAAGATTAGTGAGAGGCTTTGAAATCTTAGAGAAATCTTTAATAAACCTCCTATAGAAACCAGCATGACCAAGAATACTACGAATACCTTTAACATCTCTGGGACAGGGCATTTTCTCAATTGCCTCCACTTTTGCTCTGTCAACTTCAATACCTCTTTCAGAAATTTTATGTCCAAGGACAATTCCTTCATTTACCATAAAGTGGCATTTCTCCCAATTAAGAACAAGGTTAGTTTCTTTGCACCTCTGCAACACTTTATCAAGGTTGTGCAAACAATTATCAAAAGAAGTTCCATAGACGGAGAAATCGTCCATGAAGACCTCCACAATTTCTTCACAAAAGCCATGAAAAATAGCAGACATACATCTTTGAAAAGTAGCAGGAGCATTGCATAAACCAAACGGCATACGTCTATAAGCATAAGTTCCATAAGGACAAGTAAAAGTGGTTTTCTCTTGATCATCCTTCTTAACAGCAATTTGAGAAAAACCAGAATAACCATCAAGAAAACAAAAATGAGTCTTCTTAGACAACCTTTCTAACATCTGATCTATAAACGGTAAAGGATAATGATCTTTCTTAGTAACTTTGTTTACCTTCCTATAATCAATGCACATCCTATAACCAACAACTACCCTTTGAGGAATAAGCTCGTTATTCTCATTAGGCACAACAGTCATACCTCCTTTCTTAGGAACACAATGAACAGGACTAACCCATCTACTATCAGCAATAGGATAAATAATACCAGCATCAAGGAGTTTTAATACCTCGTTTCTTACCACATCCTTCATCTTGGGAATTAAGCGGCGTTGATGCTCCACGACTGGCTTCGCATCTTTCTCCATATTAATGGCATGCTGACATAAAGTGGGAGAAATCCCTTTTAAATCATCCAGAGTATATCCCATAGCTCCTCGGTGTTTCCTCAATATCTCCAATAATCTTTCTTCTTCCTTTCCTGAAAGTTTAGAGCTAATAATAACAGGATATATTTTCTTATCATCTATATAAGCATATTTGAGGTCATCAGGCAAAGGCTTTAATTCAAACACAGGATCTTCTTTAGGCGGCAAAGTGGTACCAAGATCCTCCACAGGTAGATTATGTTTAAGTAACGGTGGTTGACGAAGAAGAATGTCGTCAATCTCTTCTCTTTCCTTGCTAAAAACATCACTTTCGTGATCTTCCATGAATTGCTGCAAGGCATTATTAGGAGCAAGAGCAATAGAAGCAAGCTGCTCAACTCGAAAATTTTCATTAGGCGTGTCATTTTCATAAGCAGTCTTAGCAAACTTGGAAAAATTAAACTCATAAGACTCTCCATTAAACTTAGTAAAATTTTTCTCCTTCTTACAATCTATCACGGCGCCACAAGTGTTCAAAAAGGGTCTACCAAAAATAATAGGACAAGTTTTACTAGCCTCCTTACCAAGAACTAGAAAATCAGTGGGGTATTTAGTCTTACCGCATAGAACTTCCACATCTCG
This sequence comes from Dactylis glomerata, assembly GCA_007115705.1. Taxonomy (NCBI): domain Eukaryota; kingdom Viridiplantae; phylum Streptophyta; class Magnoliopsida; order Poales; family Poaceae; genus Dactylis; species Dactylis glomerata. The sequence goes on along the minus strand of QXEO01000700.1, from coordinate 1,678,490 downwards.
AACAATACCAAGAGGCCAAACAGTCTCTCTGTTAGCAAGCTGAACAACCACATCAATATCTTCAAGTTCACAAGCGCCAATCTCATGCATAATTTCTTTGTAAAGCTCTAAAGGAATAGCACTTGCACTAGCACCAATATCACATAAACCATAATAGCAATGATCTCCAATCCTGACAGAAATAACAGGAACACTTGCTTTCCTATGCTTTTTAGGATGTGAGAGAATGTTAGCATCTTCACAAAAAAGAATATATTCATCCCCTACATCTTTAGTAACAAGATCCTTCAATATAGCTACAGGAGACTTAATAGTAATTTGCTCATCAGGTTCTGCAGCTTTCTTAGTGCTTTTATTAGACACACTTACCAAGGTAGAATACTTCTTTACCTTAGCAGGGAAAGGTGTCTTCTCAAAATAAGGTTCAGGCACAATGCTATCAACAGTACAAACTTCAGTAGCTGCAGCAGGTATATGACTAATAGAATCTTTATAAGGCACATGATATTTGTTCCAATCTTTCTTTGGAACATCAATATAAGAGGCAAAAGCCTTAAGACAATTAGCAAGTATTTGTGAATCAAGACCATAAGCAGCGCTAACACTATGAAAGTCATCGGTTCCCATAAAAGATTTAATGCATTCATAATCATAGTTTATACCTGACTTCCTACCTTTGTCATTTTCCCAACCTTCAGTATTCTCTTGTATACGGTCAAGAAGTTTCCACTTAGCATCTTCTTTCATATGAGTAAATGATCCAAAACAAGAAGCATCCAAATAATACTTATCAGGAAGAGTAAGCCGCGCATAAAAATTATCAATAACAATATTATTGGGGAGCTCATGAATGGGGCATTTAAGCATTAGTAACTTCAATCTCCCCCACGCTTGGGCAATACTCTCTCCATCATGAGGCCAAAAATTATATATCCGGTTACGGTCTTTATGAATTTCACTTGGAGGATAAAACTTGGAATAAAAGAGAGGTACAATATCCTCCCATGCCATAGATGGACCATCTTGGAGTAGTCGATACCACTCTTCAGCTCTGCCTTTCAATGATAATGAGAATAATTTCTTCTTGACTTGACTTGGTGAAATACCTGCACATCTGAACAACTCGCATAATTCATGTATAAATAATAAGTGATCACCCGGATGGACAGTTCCATCTCCTGAATAGCAGTTATCCATAATACGCCCAACAATTTTCATAGGTATTTTAAAAGGATCAATTTCAGCAGGCGGTGGCGGTGGTGGTTCATCCACATGTGCAGCAGTAGTAGTAGATGTGTTTCCAAATAGGAAACCAAATGGAGAGTTCTCCATAGCAGAGTAAAACAAAAATAAAAGACAAAATAAAAACAATACTCACAGTGACGGTTACCTTTACCAATTCCACTCTTCAATAGCGCTACACTCCCCGGCAACGGCGCCAGAAAATAGTCTTGATGACCCACAAGTATAGGGGGTGTATCGTAGTACTTTCGATAAATAAGAGTGTCGAACCCAACGAGGATCAGAAGGTGTTGATGAGCGGTTTTGATCAAGGAATCACTGTAAATACTAGCAAACATGTTTTCAAGGGTATTTGGTAATACGAGTAAATAAAGTGCGAGTAAATAAAAGACAGTAGTAACAATTGCAGCAAGTGGACCAATCCTTTCTTCAGCAAAGGACAAGCCGGTTGTGTACTTATAATAACCAAACGTTCTCGAGGACACACGAGAGTTTCTGTCAAGAGCTTTCGCTTCATAAAGCCAATAGTATTTATTGGTTTGATAGGTGTTATGGGGGTGAACCTGTGCTAGCGCACTACCCTTACTAGGATAAATACACACTTGTGATTATACCCCTTGCAAGCATCCGCAAATACAAGAAAGTAATTAAGATAAATCTAACCACAGCCTTAAACTCTAAGATCCTACGCTCCCTGGTGCAATGGTTTCCCAACGGAGGTTTAGGTTTCTGTCACTCCAGCAACCCCACAATTGGTAGCCAAATACACAATGCATCTCACTAGGCCCATAAATGGTGAAGTATCATGTAGTCGACGTTCACATGACACCACTAGTGAAATAGCACCACAACAATATCAAACCATTAAATATTTCTCAACAATAGTTCACTACTAATATCTTGACTTCTCCCATGTCCTCAAGAACTAAACGAACTACTCACAAGACATCATATGGATCATGATCAGAGGTGAAATAATGGTAAATAACAATCTGAACATAAACCTTAACTCAACGGTTCCACTCAATAGCATCAACTACAAGAGTAATCAACACCGGGAAAGTTTCCCCTATGAATATAACAAGATCCAACTCAAGATGTTACAGCGGGATGGCGTGGTGATGGTGGAGATGAAGGTGCTGGTGATGGAGATGATGACGATGATGATCCCGATGAAGTCCGGTGCGGTGGTGATGACGATGGCGACGATCTCCCCTCTCTAGGAAGGAATTTCCCCGGCAGATTTCTCCCTGCCGGAGAGCTTTTCTCTCTCTGTGTTCTCCGCCCCGCAGAGGCGGCTGTGTCTAACTCTGAGCCCTCCCATCGACTTAGGTTTTCGGGGACGATGATGTACGCGAAGGGGCGAGACCAGAAGTGGGCCAGGGCGGCCTCACGCAGGGCCCGCGCGGCCAGGGGGCTGGCCGCGCCACCCTGGCATGTGGGGCCCCCCTGGCTCCTCTCGACTCATCCTTCTGGCTTCCTGAGTCTTCTGGGAAAATATAATTTCTGGATATTTTCCTGGAATTTTCCTGATCTTCAAAATATGGTCTCTTGATGGTCCTTTTTCCAGCAGAATCCTGACTCCGGCAGCAACTCCTCCGATGATCATCAAACATGTGAAAGCAAAGGAAATAACATAAATATCATATCTAAATATGAAATATATCAATGAATAACAGTAAATTATGATACAAAATAGTGATGCAAATTGGACGTATCAATTATCGCCTTAAGCAAAGTGTGTAATGTAAATAATACAATTATCCTTGAATAAAAGATTGTTGTTTTCTCCCTAGTATCAACAGCACATCTACAACTGATGAGGTTCAACCCCGGCAATGCCCATGTTTATGAGCTTTCGAGACATGGAGCGCTAGTGGGATCCGGTGAACTCGACGACGATCAGACGAAAATAGAGGGACACGGGTTTTACCTAGGTTTGGCCCCCTTTGTAGGGTAAAGACCTACGTCTTGCTTGTCTGACTTTATTGATGGGGTGGCTACAATGGAGGTGTTACAATGGTGGCATAGATTGGATCTAGCCGAAAAGTGGAAAGCTCTCGATGTTATAAGCGCTCCGGCATGTGGCGGCGAAAAAGTGTCTAGCCATCCTTGGATCTCCCTCCCAACCTTTTATATGCGAAGGTTGGGTCTCGGGATTGTTTTCCAAGTTATTTGCGTACAAAATTGGTAGGTAAAACCCTAATTGAGTCCTAATCCAACTAAGCTTCCTCCTTCGAGTCTTCACCTTGCACGGCAAGTTTAGCTCCTGGGCCGCATCATGCTATCGACATTATGGGCCTCCTTATCCCTTTGACAGTTATCCCTCCTGGGCCGAAAACCAAGTAGGCAAATATCGAGGGCCTATTTGGCATTCCTTTGTCAGTAGCCCCCGAGTGCCTGGGATAGTCGAAGACTATGGCAGGGACTCTAATTCGAGACCCTCCTTGATTGCTCAATACCTCTTTCGCCCTATCTGTAAAAACACAAAGGCATAGCAGGTATATGAATGATCCGTTTAGCAAAAGTAGTCAATTCAAGAAACACTCATTCTGAGCCTCGAAAATGCATAGTTTGGTTGCTAGGGGGATTGGCATAACCGGTCTGAGACTCACGCCGGGTCCAGTTAATTGCATAGCCACAAAAACATTGGTTAGCTTACTCAGATTCGAGTCCCCCGACTCAAACCCGTGTGGGCTGGCGCTACTCCGACCCGAGCCACGTATGGACTTATCAGGTCGAAGCCCAGTAAAGTGTAAGGCACTCGATGCATCCATCGAGGCAAGACTTCATACCGTAGGTATAGAAATTTTCTCGACAGAGCGCGCTTGATACGAATACCGGGCCATCTGGTGTTGTTAACCATGGTCTTACCTTTGTATTTGACATACGGTATCCGAACTGGTATATTGCCACCAAAATTCGGGTATTTAGAGTAAGTGACGAGGGTTAACTCGACAAATATCCTAGATGAAGGACTTAAGATCGGGGGAATAGGGCGTTAGATGAACTCGAAGGTAAATCAGTCAAACAAGGTTGTATCGAAAGTAAACGTAAGGTGAACTTTGGATTGCTCTCAATCTGTCCCTCATCGTCCTCTCCTGGCCCCTATATATAGGTGGCCACGTCTCAAGGATTGGGAGGGATCCGATACAAATTACAATATCGACATACGACATGAACTCGTATTTCGACCAGCATTACAATTGGGCCTAGCCTAACGGGCCTTAGGGGTAATCATCTGACGGGCTCTATTATCTATACCCATGTCAGTAGCCCCCGAGATTCTACCAGAATTGCAGATTCGGGTTGAATCTCTAATCTTCAAATTTTCGACTTGATCAATCTTCGACTTCTTCAGATCTTCAAATCTTCGACTTGATCTTCAAATATTTTTCATTATATTATCTTGCAAGGGGTTTTGATGAGCAAGCCTGACAACTCTGACGGATCAAGCTGCTAGTTAACTGCCGGAACAGATACTTCTCACCTACTTCAAATTCAATCCCCTTGGACTTGAATTCAGGAAACCGGTCAAACCCATTCTTTTGCCGCATTTAGGACTTATAAAGAATGAATCCCAGTGGTTCTCAGGGTACCCAGTGCGTCCACCAGGATTTTCTTCGTGTAACATCCCAAGATTTTATCAAATTTTGGGGGAATTTTTTTGCTTTTACTTTGCTTGTGTTGATTGAAAATTCGCAGGGATTTAAATTTTTTAGTTAATTAAAAGCTCTGTTTTGAAAACTATATCAAACTCCTTTTTAGTTCTTGAGGAACACCCCTGAGAAAAATCAAATGTCAAAAATATTATTTCTTTATATAATTCAAACTTATGCAAGCTTGCTTGCAAAGGGATGAATTTCAAAAATACTTATAAAGATTTCATTTCAAAAACTATGATTGAGTGTGATTCAGAATCATTATTTTATAAACTATTATGTTGTTATTCTAATAAGAATTGATTCAAACCCTAATCCATATTTTATGTGTGCAAGCAATCCCCCTTGCAAAACTTATAAAGCATTATTCAAATCACATTTATATTTTTGAGAATATGTTTCTCATTGACTTAGAATATTGCTTGGAAGATTTGAGGATTATAGAAATTTGTTTGAAGTGATTTGAACCTTTTATGCAAAAGTTATGAATAAAACAAATTTCAGAAAAGAATAAAGGAAAAGGAATAAAGCGAAAATACAAAAGGCCGCCGGGGACCAATCCGGCCTAGCCCCGAAAGAGTCCCATGGCCCATCTGGGAGCTTACCCGAACCGGTACGCCGCCCCAGCCTTCCCACCCGCTGACGAGCAGGGCCCACATGTCGGAATCATCCCCCTCCTCGAGCTGGAGTCTCGCCTGGGCACGGGAGCCCCCTGCGCCATCGATCTCCTCTGTCCCCCGAAAACCTAGCCCCCTCCGCAAGATAGGCCGGCTATAAAATACCAGAGACCCCCTCCCTCGCCTCCTTTTCTTCTCTCCCGCAAAGGCCCTCTCTAGCCGAAGATATCACACATCGGAGCTCCGCACGCCTGCGAGCAAATCCGGCCGATTTCGTCACCGTCGGTGAGCTTCGGACCCCCTTCTCCCCTCTATCCTCCCTACCTTGCCCTGGCGCACCATCCTGACCCCCTGGTTGACCGAATCTCGCAGGGAATCAATGTGTTTGTCGTCACCCGAAGATCACCGACGCCCTGCACCGCTCCAGCCGCGCCTTCCACCATCACCAGGACGCGATTCTCGACCCTGACCAAACGGGCAAGTTCGCCTAGCCGTGCTGGTCACCGTCACGCCCTTGCCATCGTCCAGAAGTCGCCAGAGCATCGCCGACGAACGTCACCAGTGCGCTTTGCCGGAGATACTCGTCGGAACCCTAACTCGAGCCGGTGAGCTCTCCTCCTTTAAATCGTGGCTGTTAGATCTCGATCCAGTGAACCAAACAGATCACTTAAGTGAAAGGGTACGAACAGATCTGATCCGTCCAATCTGAATTAAATCCGACGCTCCACGTTCACGACCCGGCCGAACCGGTGTCGGCAAATCACAGGGTGCCACGTGGCCTGCTACGAATTAAAATAGAATCCAAATAAGAATTTGAATGAGATTTCAATTGAATCTTGTAAAATCCATATCTTTTGACCCCTGTATCCAAATTTAGCAAATAATATACCGTTGGAATCCTTGTGACTTGTAGAATCCAGTAGTACCATAATATTGCATAGTTTCAGTATTCAATTTGAAACCAATTTCAAATTGATTCAAACCCTTCTGTTAACTTAATTAATTCATATCTTTAGTTCTAGATATCCAAAATTTATAAATTTGTAGTCTCTGGAATCCTCTAATCATGTAGAATAGCATAGAATCAAAAGAATTCAAATTTGATGCGTGCACATAGTTTGTGCATTCAAATTTAGCCAAATCACTAGTTTGAACCTAATTTGAATTCTATAACTTACTTTTGAATGTTTTCCACTTGTAGTGACTTTGTTTTACTGTAAGCTATCTAGTACCATCACTCCCATATTTTATTGAACCATTTCACAATTATTCAAATTCAAATATGAGGATTTGAGTAATTTCCATTATAGAAATAAATCTATTTCTCTTTGCAATGTTCATTTTCCACTTTAGTAAATCCTATAACCTTAGCTAGTTATCAAATGTCATATTGACACTATCTTGACACATCTTATGTCCATCAAATTCATTTTGTCTAGTTCACACTTATTCAATTTTCAATTGTGTTATTTGAGTAAAGTGTGATACATCTCAATCTTAGAATTCTATCCTTGCTATTATGGTGTTAATTAAATTCTACCATCATAGCATCATGTATCCAATAATACCCTAAGCCATGTTCCCAAATATCATCTATACATATCACTAACCCATAGCCACCTACACTTGTTCACTTAATCCTGCCCACTTAAACTTGTCCACCCAACCTTGTGTTGAACTATTCAGTTTGCAAATGAGCTAATTGACTACTTCAATGCTAAATAAATTCTTACCCAATACCTAAGTGTAATCTATATTATTTAGGAATAATTGTTGTCACACTTATTCAATGGTATTGCTATTGCACGATTTGACACTTGTGTGATTTATTTCACATGAGCTATTCCAAATCAATTCATGCTTTTGTAAAGCATAAGACTTCATCACTTATATCTTGGGTAATCCAATTCTCTCATTTTGATCTTTTCAACTAAGCTTTCACATTCATATCTCACAATCCATAATCTTTTGCCATATCTTTCCTATCACAATATCCTAATAAATCTAAATTGTTAAACAAACACTTTTCAATTGTTTGTCTTGTTTGATTGTATGGTATGTTTATAGTTTGTGTGAAGAGCTATGTGATTAGTTGAGAGAAGTGAAAAGATCGTATTCTTCAAAAAGGCAAGTGACACACATTCCTCTACCTATTTTTGTTATGCATTAGTGTTTTCAGTAGTATGCATGATAGGTGAATGTTCAAATGTTTATAACGTGCTAGATCCTAGTAGTGAGTAGCTATCCCATGAACCCCACCTTGATAGGGTGCTAAATACTTTGAAAAATATGATGCTATGCTATATCCACCTTGAAAAGTTGTTTTGTGAATCAAATTAACAACTTCAACTAAAATGAACTACCTGGGTGGAATGGTATGATAAGAAGAGGTCGGTGTAGGTGGGTCCTAGGGCACATGCTAGTACAGATGTGTAGCTCAGGATACTACTCGGGATTGCCACTCAGGATTCAAGAGATTAATATGGCTTCCATGCTTAGATGTACTTCCAGTGCAGCCTTATGACAATATGGGCTCTGTCTTGATTGAGTACGATTAAGGGTTCAACCAGGAGTACTGACAGAAGGTGGTAGCATAATATAGGGGGCACGGTCAGACCCAGATGGTTGAATGCTTTTTCTGAAAGGTCTCATTTCATTTTGTGTATGGGCGCAAAATGAATCTTAAGGTGAAAGTGCACAACCCTTGCAAGGTGTATAAATCTAATTAATTAGCCGCATCCTCGGAATGGACAATTGAGTCTCTAGCCATGGAATGATTGGAAGAATCTCATCATCTTTTCTGAATGCTTTAAAACTTGACTAGCAACAGTCAGGAGAAGGCTCAGAGCCATACACTCCGAGGGGTGATGGTTTCTGTACTTCAAACTTTGTTGAGTTTCACCCAGAACTACATACCTAGTCTAGTATGTAGCGTATGGGGGTTATCTTGACCCTTATAAACTAAAATTTTGAAAGAAAGTTTTACAAAGAGATAGGATAAAACTTGCTTTATGCAAACTAGCCTTTGAGATCCACAAGCCAGATATCATGTAGTTTAGTATTTCACAAATGCCACAAATATGTGTCATTTGCCAGTACGTTGTTGTACTGGCCCCTTTCTCTGGGGCAGCATATTCAAATGTGCAGGTTTTTATTCGAGTAAGGAACCAGGAGTAGGATCTCGAGTCTACATTCCAACATGTCTGCCTGTGGCACTTGATGAAGATTCGAGACTCACTGCAACTATGCTTTATGCTGTGTACTCGTAAGGTTGAAGACCTATGTATCTGGATTTCCGTTGTAATATATGATGCTATTGCAATGACTACTATATTTTGTACTGTGGTGCTATCTACTGATCCAGGGAATGGCACAGTCACACAAGAGTTCTACCTTTGGTAAAAGGTAGGGCGCTACTGAATGGTATCAGAGCATAGTGTTGCCTGTAGAATCGAGACCCTAGGATTCTTTCCTCTCCCCTCAAAAGAAAATCAATTTAGTTTTCTAAATGAAATCTATCTACTTTCAGTTTGAAATTTTCTTGTAAGACTTATCCCATTCATTTGTTTCACATAGGAGTTCTGCCTTTGGTAAAAGGTAGGGCGCTACACTTCACGTCGTAGACACGGATAAGTACCGGCAGAGCGCATTCATGTGCGTATACCAGGCCATACAGGACGGATCCTGGGGTCTTACCTTCATGATATATTTCAACCACGGTATTCGAGCTTTGTCGTGATGACACAACTCGAGAATCATATGTCGCAGCCTTGTTTGACTGATGGAATATACAAAATTTTCGAGTTACACTTGTTAACTTCTCACAAATAACTCCCGATGGGAGTAATCGATCTTTATTTCGTCGACAATGTAGTCGAAGTTTGTTGTTGACGAAATGTAGGCGATTGCACCTAATCCATTTGTCGACTAGTTGATTCTTTATCATTGGCTTCAATTTCTCATCTTCTTTTCTGTTGACTTCTTTCTGTCGGGTGCGCGACTAGCGCTCCCGATGGGAGTAGCCCCTGAGGCTATAGCCGAATTTTTTTGGGTATAGTCTCAAGAATATAAACATACTTGTTTCATATACTGTCTCTTGCGATATTTTCCAGTATAATTTGTACTTAATGACTCTTCTCCTCTTTTCTTATGACGTAAGTCCCCGAATCCAAGACGAGGTACACTATGCTTCTTGATAGATACTTTCCTTCTTTTTTGTATGTATCTTTTCTCTTGATACGTTGATGCTTCTTTATCGTCTGCTCTGGGCAGAATGTAAAAAGCCCGTAGATATACTTTGGACCTTGCTTCTGCGGAGGCCCATTAGTACGTACTTATAAATAAAGCACATTTGGTGAGGGTAAAAAAACCCTAATTTATTCATTATTTTCTTCCTCTACCGCATCATCTTCCTCTTCCTCATCTCATCTCATCTAGGGTTTTTCCTCCCGACACTTGTTTCCATGGCCGATGCAGGTGGATCGTGTGTGAACATCGGTGCTTCGGTGGAAAAACGGGGTCACGGCCGCCCTCACGGCAGTAAGAATAAATCTGCAAGCCCAGTCGTGGTAGCTTCGTCGTCCGCTTTTGCGAAGCGGCATCCTGGCCGTCCTGCGGGAAGCAAGAATAAGCGCAAGGTTTCTCCTGCTGCGCCAGGTCCGAGTATTCCGCCACATAGTGCTTCTCTTCCTGCTTCACCCAGGATATACTCCTTCTGCATCGTCGGCGCTCAATGCCGCGAACTTCAGCGGGTACAGCTGAAGTTTACCAATTTCATGGATGGGCAAGAACTGCGGGAAGCAATTCTTCGTGAACAATCTGGGGGAGGAACTCCCTATGAAGTGGAGGTCTGGTACGATGGGGACGGCAAGATGTACTTCAAGGGTGGCTGGTCTCAATTTGCAGAAGACCATGACCTTCACCAAGGTTTCTTCATGATCTTCGACTACCACGTTGGTACGTCGAAGTTTGATGTCAAGATATACGACGGTACTCAATGCCAGAAAGAGTACGAGGCTGAAGTGCACTTCCATTAGATACTTCGTTTATGTAATCTCTTTTTTTGGTTGTCCTTTCGCGTGTTATCTGTAATAAGTAGTCATGGTGGATTATATCTTATGCCAGCTTTACTAATAGACCATGGGAACGGATCATCGTTCCGAGGTATGCACTTAATGTATTATCGGGTTCCTTTGAACCGTGCGTTTTTTTGCTGAATATCGTGTTGCGAACAACCTAGTAATATGTCTCAAATAATCACAAATCTCAATAACCTGTTTACTTTATTTTGTACGACTCGAGGGTCTGAGCCCCCGAGCGGAAAGTAAATTACTTATACATATTGTGGAGTTGACCCAAGGAACCCGACCTATGGCCTCATGTTCTGGGTTCAGAGGGTCATAACTCGAAAGTTTGTTGTCGCCATATTTCTTCTATGCGTAGAAACGCCGTAGTTGCTCTGCATTCCACGGGTTGCTCTCATCTTTCCTCGTTTTCTTGTGTTGTAGTTGATAAGCTCCTCCTGGTATTACTTCTGTCACAATGTAAGGTCCCACCCATGGGGATTCTAATTTGCCGTGACCATCCTGCTTGAGTCGTAAGACTAGGTTGCCTACGACGAAAGACCGAGGACGAACTCGACTACTGTGGTAGTTTCGCAGACTCTGTTGATATTGCGTGGCCCTGGCCAGTGCTTTATCTCTTGCTTCATCAAGTGCATCGACATCATCCTGAAGTGCTTCTGTGGAAGTTGTTTCGTCGTAAGCCGTGATTCTTGGGGCTTCATGTGTAATTTTGACTAGAAGCACGGCTTCTGCGCCATCGACCAGGAAGAAAGGAGTTTCTTGAGTAGCCGCATTGGGTGTAATACTGAGACTCCAAAGCACGGAGGGCAGCTTGTCTACCCAAGCGTGTTTGGCTTTTTTGAGAGGTGCTAACAGCCTCTTCTTTATCCCGTTGCATATTAGACCATTGGCTTTTTCGACTTGCATGTTTGTCTTTGGGTGTGCTACAGATGCGAATTTGAGCTTGATTCCCATATTCTCGCAATAACTTTTGAATTCTTTTGACGTGAAGTTTGTCCCATTGTCTGTGATGATGCTGTGTGGCACTCCAAAGCGAAACACTATTGACTTGATGAAGTTGATTGCTACTGTCGAGTCTTGAGTTGTTACCGGGGCCGCTTCCACCCACTTGGTAAATAAAGTTGATTGCTGCTGTCGAGTCTTGAGTTGTTACCGGGGCCGCTTCCACCCACTTGGTAAATTTGTCGACTGCCATCAGCATGTAAACATGCCCTCCTGGCCAAGATTTGTGTAATTTCCCTACCATGTCGAGACCCCATTGTGCAAAGGGCCAGGACAGTGGTATTGGTTGCAATTCTACTGCTGGTGCATGTGGTCGAGATGCGAATCTTTGACAAGCTTCACACTTTCGAACTCTATCTTTTGCGTCTTCGATGGCTGTTAACCAATAGAATCCTGCTCGAAAGGCCTTGGCCGCGATAGCCCTGCTGCTGGCGTGGTGTCCATATATTCTTGCGTGTATGTCTTTTAGTATCACTTGTCCCTCCTGAGGCGTCACGCATCGCTGCAGAATGCCAGTTATACTCTTCTTATACAGTTTCCCTTGTAACATGACAAACGCCTTAGATCGTGGTATTATTCTTTTGGCTTCCACTGCATCTTCTGGTAATTTCTTGTTTATCATGTATGCTAAGTATGGCTGCATCCATGTTTCATCTATCATCATAACTTCTTCCAATTCTGCTATGCTTACTTCGATTTTTTCACCAGCCCCCGAGCCTGCTGTGGTAGTCGAATTTTTGACATTCTTTATCGATCTTTCGATGATTTCTTCCCAAAAAACTCCTGATGGTACGGTTAGGCATTGAGACCCGATATTTGCTAAATTATCGGCTTCCTCGTTGCTGTTTCTGCTGACGTGCGAAACTTCACACCCATCAAAGGTTCCTTCTAGATAATGATATAGATTTTTGTAGGCCATCATGTTGTCGTTGATGGTGTCGCACCTGTTCATCACTTGTTGTACGACGAGATTCGAGTCCCCGAATATTTTCAATCGAGTCGCTCCGCATGCTTTGGCCATTTTCATTCCGTGGAGCAGAGCCTCGTATTCGGCTTCATTATTAGAAGCTTGAGAAAAACTCATTCTTAAAACATATTTCAATTTGTCGCCTTGCGGTGATATCAGGACTACTCCTGCGCCTGCGCCTTGAACTCATTTTGACCCGTCGAAGTACATCGTCCATACGCTTGATAAATATGGTGGCCCTATGTTTTGTAATTCTAGCCATTCTGCTGTGAAGTCTGGCAGTACTTGAGATTTGATTGCCTTTCTCTTTTCGTACGTGATATCCAAGGTTGATAATTCGATTCCCCATAAGGAGACATGTCCTGTTGCTGAAGGGTTATTCAGTATGTTGGATAGTGGTGCTTCATTGACCACTATGATTGGATGCACCGCAAAATATTGTCGTAGCTTTCTGGCTGTCGTGAAGACATTGTACGCGAGTTTTTGATAGTGTGGGTACCTTTGCTTTGTTGGAGATAGTACTTCACTGAGGAAATACACCGGCCTTTGTACTCCATGAGCTTTTCCCTCTTCACTTCTTTCGACTACTAATACCGTGCTCACCACTTAATGTGTTGCTGCAATGTACAGTAGTAGCGGTTCTTTTTCATTTGGTGCGACCAACACCGACGGTGTGGATAGCACTTTTTTCAATTGTGCGAAGGCTGCATCCGCTTCTTCTGTCCACTCGAATTTGTCGTCTGATTTTTTCATGAGTGCATAGAACGGGAGCGCTTTTTCTCCTAATCGAGCGACGAATCGACTTAGTGCCGCGACGCACCCTGCAAGCTTCAGAACGTCGTGTAACTTTGTTGGTTTCCCCATTGTCAGTATTGCTTGAATTTTTTCTGGGTTTGCTTCTATTCCTCTTGCCGATACCAGGAATCCTAGGAGTTGTCCTGCTGATACGCCGAAAGAACATTTTATCGGGTTAAGCTTGAGCTTGTACCTGTTTAGATTGTCGAAAGTTTCTGCCAAGTCGTTGATCAAGGACTCTTCTTTCCTTGTGGTGATGACCACGTCGTCGATGTAGACTTGAATGTTGCGTCCTATTTGGCTTCCAAGGCAATTTTGCATCATCCGATGATAGGTTGCTCCTGCGTTTTTTAGGGCCAAAGGCATGACTTGATTAGCAGAACACGCCATATGGTGTGATAAAGGCTGTTTTTTCCTCATCTTCTTTCTTCAACTTGATCTGGTTATAGCCGGAGTATGCATCCAAGAAGGAAAGCCTTGCGCACCCCGCTGTTGAGTCGATTATTTGATCAATGCGGGGTAACGGAAAGGGATCCTTTGGGCAATGCTTGTTGAGGGAGGTGTAATCAACACATACCCTTTGTACGTCCGTGTTTTTCTTAGGGATGATGACTGGGTTAGACACCCATGTTGATGCTTTGATTTCTCTGATGAAGCCTTCATTTTCTAGTCTGTGCAGCTCTGATGCTATTGCTTTTCTTTTGGGTTCATTGAATCATCGTAGAGGTTGCTTGACTGGTTTTGCTTTTGGATCCATGTTTAGCGCGTACTCGACGAGTTCCCTAGGAACCCCTGGCATATCCGAAGGACACCAGGCGAAGATTTCCCAGCGCTCACGGAGGAACTCGACGAGCGCGCTTTCCTATGCGGGGTCCAAGTTTACTGCTATGGAGGCAGTTTTGTTTGGGTCCGTAGGATGAACCTGGATTTTCTTCGAGTCTTGTGTTGCATCAAAGGCCTGATCTGGTAGGGATCGACCGACGTCGGGTAGCACATTGTGATCACTTTCACCTTTAAGCCTTGCGTACTCTGCTATCATGCCGAAAGTTTGTGCCATCCTGTTGAATTCCTTGTCGCAGGCGTTGGAGACTTCAAAGCTTCCTTGTACCATGATGGTTCCTTTGGGTCCTGGGATTTTCAATGTTAGATATACGTAGTGAGGTACCGCCATAAATTTCGCAAATGCTGGTCTACCTAGGATTGCGTGATACTGTAAAGGCCAGTCCATTACTTCGAACTCTAACTTTTCCCTGCGGTAATTGCTGCTATTGCCGAAGCAGACGTCGAGTTCTATCCTCCCTAGGGGATAGTTTGCGCTTCCTAGTACTATTCCATGGAAGGAGCAATCTGTCGACTTCAAACTTTCCAATGAGATGCTCATTGCTCTTAAGGTTCTCACGTATATCAGGTTGATGCCGCTTCCTGCATCCATGAATGCTCTTCCAATGTCATAATCTCCTATTTGCGCTTTTAGCACCATTGGCGCGTGTCCTGGCCTGGGCACTTTCCTTGGGTGATCTGCTCTGCTGAACCTAACTGGTTGGTCGGACCACCTTAAGTACTCCATTGTTGCTGGTGGTGATGATATTGCTAAATTCACTTGCCTTGATATACTCTTTCGCTCTTTTTTAGACTTTGGCACCGGTTGAATCATTGCAGATATCTATACTCTTGACTCAAGGTGTTTGGCTGAACGCTGCGTTTGATATCCTTGACTTGTACTCCTTCCTTCCCGACGTGTTCCCTGATTCAGGTTTGATGCACTTTGTAACCTTAAGAAGGTTCTGCAATCTTTCATCTGGTGGTTGGAGACTCTCTTCCCATCTAGATACGCATAGTGTATGCGACAGGGGCCAAGGAGCATGTCCTCCACTGACGGGCCAAAGTACCCTGGTTTTTCTGCTCCGTGGCTGCCTCTTCTTTGAAACTTCCCTCTTTCGTCGCCTTCTTCGTCTCTTCGGTCATATCCTGCGGATATCTGGTTTCGCCTTACGTGGTTGTCCGCATTGCGAGACCTTCGCCTTTGCCTGCTTATTTTGTCGACTTCTGGTGACCGTGCCCTTTTGTTGTTATAGGCATCCTCTCCATCCACGAACCTGTTTGCTATTTCCATTAATTCTGATATTGTTCTAGGTCTCGCTCTTCCTAGCTCTTCCACGAGGTCCGAACGACGCAGGCCAGCCGAAAAAGCATCCTCTGCCCGTTCGTCGGAGACGTTTTCTGCATAATTTTTGATTATGCTCCATCGCTGTATATAGGAACATAGAGTTTCATCCTTCCTTTGTACACATGCCTTGACTTCTTCTATGTACGCTGGTCATTTGTATGTTGATCGAAAGTTTCTCGTGAATTCACTTTCTAATTCTCCCCAGCTCCCAATGGATTCATTGGGTAGAGTGTTTAACCAAGACCGTGCTGCGCCGGTGAGGTGTAGTTGCAAGCTTTGCATTGCTGTTGCTCTTGTTCCTCCAAGTATCTGCACTGCTTGCAGATAGTCTGATAACCATAGTGCGGGTTCTTGCGACCCGTCGTATTTTTGCTGTTCGTGCGGTAATTTGAATCCTTTGGGTACCCGCGTTTTGCGAACCCTTCGGGTAAAGCATAGCGTGCCCATCTCTTTTTCATCGTCTTCGTAGTTTTCCTCTTTCCATGCGTAGCGTGCATTGTTTACTCTTGCCTGCGCTATAATATTCCTTGCGTCCTCCTATCGTGCCTCTTTGTCTCCCGATGACTCGTAGACAGGTGAAGGTTGGCGCTTAAAGCTTTCTTTTCTCTTCTCCTTGTGGTATGCCGCCCTTTCTTCTGGGAAGTGTTTTGTTAGCTTGTCTTCGATTAACCCGAGGCTTCTTATCGTAGCTTGATGCATGTGCTCTCGCGGATCTCCTGGCTCTGGTTGCATAGTAAGTAGATACATCTGCGCTGCTATTAATGCTGCCTCTGGTGTTTCTTGCACAAAATCTTCTTCCTCGTATGACAGATGTGCGCTTATACTTTTTATGCGGCTCTCTTCCTTTTCCCATGCTGATGTTTTTCTGCTGTGCTTCGGGTCCCTGTGCCTTTCTCTGCTGGACTCTGATGTGTCACTATATTCTTCCCAGTATTCTTCATCTAACATGTTATTGTTTTCTTGGCTTCTCCTTAGCTCTTCTTCTTGTTCCCTCAGCCTCTTCCTTCGTTGATGAAGTGCGTACTGATACCCCATCAGAACTTCTCTTCTAGAGTTGGCGGGTACTTCCGTGCCGCGGTTGATGGCTGATATGATCATCTTCCACTCCCCTGTGGAGACGTGGATTTTTTTCCTTCTCCTTCTTGCCATTGCTCATTGGTTTGTTGATTTGTGCGTTGTCTTCCTCATTATCTGCATCACCGTTCCCTTCTGCTGCTTCAGTGAAAATGACGTATAGTTGATGTATGCTTCTGGAGACACCACTGCTTCCGGTGACGAGGTCCTTTTTACTACTGCTCGTCTTATCCGATGATCCTTCCATGTCGAATTCTTCCCGAGTCCCGTCGAATTCCTTGATTTTCTTTTGAGCACTACCTGTTGCTTCGAGGCTGACCGATGAGTTTATCTCGCTAAAAGAGCCCACAGATGATCCTGATACTGTGATTGTCTTACTGTTGCTTGCCGACAGACCTAATTCCGCCAGATCTGAAAGGCGAGTTGAACCCGAAGGCCCTAAGTAGAAACTCAGACTTCCGATTGTCAATTCCATCTTCTGGTTTCCATCGACTTCTGAACTGCTGCTAGCTAAAAATGAAAAAGCCATCGAGTCCATGATTCCAAAACCCCTGGTCCCCACGGTCGGCGCCAATTGACGAGGGTTAACTCGACAAATGTCCTAGATGAAGGACTTAAGATCAGGGGAATAGGGCGTCAGATGAACTCGAAGGTAAATTAGTCAAACAAGGTTGTATCGAAAGTAAACGTAAGGTGAACTTTGGATTGCTTTCAATCTGTCCCTCATCGTCCTCTCCTGGCCCCTATATATAGGTGGCCAGGTCTCAAGGATTGGGAGGGATCTGATACAGATTACAATATCGACATACGACATGAACTCCTATTTTGACCAGCATTACAATTGGGCCTAGCCTAACGGGCCTTAGGGGTAATCATCTGACGGGCTCTATTATCTATACCCTTGTCAGTAAGCATAAGTGTGGGGTCGAATTTCGAGGAACTGGAAGTTCCACCCGAATTGGATTTGAGGCACTGCTGGCCCGGGCTTAAAGAGACCCTGAGAACTGAAGCCCAAGGTTATTTGTAGTAACGGCACTGATGGCCCAAATGTAGGAGTTCATTATTCGGGCAACCTTGCGGCACTGCAGGCCGAAAAAGAAAGAGTCGAAGAATCGAAATTCATGATTCGAACAGCGACGGTGGCCTCATCAGCTTGAAAGAATAACTCGAAGGATTAAAAATCCTTAGCTCGAAGAGCAAGGCGATGTTACCTTGCCCAGATAAGCCGAACCGAGGAATAGGGTCCCTCTCCCGAGAAGCTTAGAGGCACTGCTGGCCCATAAGTAGTAATTTCGAGGGATAAGCATCCACAACTTGAATGATAAGACAATATCAACCAAAGCAAAAAGATTCCTTAAAGTAATCATGCGGAAACCCAACTCGAAAAGACCTTGAGGGATTCGTTTAAAAGTTTCGAATAGAAGACGGGGCCCCTCGAAAGGTGACCCTCGCGCCCAAATCACGCAAGGAGGGCGAAAATCTCAAAGAATGGCCAACACCGAAGAAACGTCAGACTTCGATAGTACATACCTCGAAAATATGAAGATTCGAGAATGGTCTTCTCTTCTGGGTCGAAAGGGAAAAGCCTCACAGGAAGTGACGTCAGTGATGACGCTCTGCTCCTTCGAATTGTCACGCCATCCCCTGCAGGAGCAGCCTGACATTGACAAGACTAGACGTCCTGTGGGACCAGCGACCGCGCGCTCTGGCTGTTGACCGTATTTGACCGCACGTCCCGTGCGTTTGGTGAAAAAAGTCTACCACGCCTCCTCAATTACCATGCGTAGTGGAGGCCGCGACGCATGCGCGGCGCCGACATGTGGACGGCCAGATTCACCTCGCTGCTTCCCCTTCAGAAGGTACGGCTAAGATGGCCTGGTGATTTCCCATAGAGGGATAAATAGAAAAAACTAGGGGGAGTAACTGTTTACTCCACTCCGCCACCGTCATCATCTTCTCCCTTGCGCTCCGCTCTTGCGCCGGGTCTCCCCTTCCTTTCATTCCTGCGAGACCCCCAGTTAAGTGCCGCCATCATGGTCAAAAGAGGCTCATCCGCGACCGGTGCCGCCGGTGGCGCCGCCACGAAGAAGGCAAAAACCGCAGACGCTGACACGCCCGCCGTCGGGAACTGGGTCCAGACCAAGATCCAGGACAAGGAGCTGTCGAGTGCCGAGAAGATCGGCATTCTGAAGAACGATCCGGCGGAGACTCTCGCCACCGGCCTGGAAATCATTCCCCGACCTCCCACGGGCTTTCGGGTAATTTTCCTTGCATTCCTCCTTCGGGGGCTTTCGCTCCCCCCGCATCCTTTCCTTCGAGGTCTCCTTTTTGCTTACGGGATTCAGCTTCACGATCTGAATCCCAACACGATTCTGCACATTGCGTGTTTCATCATGCTCTGTGAATGCTTCCTGGGGATCGAGCCGCATTGGACGCTCTAGCGTCGAATTTTCGTCATCAGGCGCCCTCAGCACTACCAGACTGGCGGCTTTAGCTGCCAAGTGCGCCAAGATGTCGAGTACTTCAACCTCCAGACACCAGAAAACAATCCCGGCTAGAGGACGAAGTGATTCTAAGCCAAGAATAAATCCCTCGCTGGCCAAAACTTCGGTCTTGAAGAATTTCGGCCTACCACCACCATTCGTCCCCGGGCGTCGTGGGCACATGAACTATCCGAGGAAGAAATGAAGATAACGCAGCCTTTGATGGAGAGAATCCAGCAGCTTCGGGCCATGCCTCAGAAGGAGCTGTCAGGCCTGCAGCTCATCCGCACCTTCATCGAACATCAAGTCCAGCCGCTTGCCGCTCGGGCCCACTGCATGTGGGACTACACCGATCGTCGGGACCCCATGCAGATTTCTTCCGACGAGCTAAAGGAAGCTGAGATCGATGACGACGTTCGCGCCGTCACCTCTCTGAAGAAGAGGTCAACAGTGCCCAAGGTTTTCGGCCTCGAGGCGTACATCAAATCGAATCCCTGCACCGAGGTATGCTAACTTTGATTCTTGCTTGAGTTTTTGGTCTTCGATAAATTTCCTGTCGAACTTTGACGACTGACGGGGCATGCTTCATTCAGATTATCAAAATGGCCCGATGCTATCCGCCCCAGCCCGAAGATGGCGAATATCCTGGGCGTGAGTTTGTCGAGCCTCCGGAAGAGTCGGCGTCTACCGCGCCCATGACGTCGCGTGCTTCCATGAAGCGCGTGAATGTCGGAGATGTCAATCGAGTCGAGGACTCAGAAGAGCTTGGCGTCCGCTCTCCTTCCTTGGGTGATGACGACAACACAGCCATTCCTGATAAGCCTCTAGACCATCGTCCTCCTCCTCGAGCAGGGAAGAAAGTTCTTCCAAACTTCGGCCTTGACGCATCGTAAGTTGTTGTTCTCGAACTTCCACCTAGATGGCTTCGTATTGTTGTAATTTGGATGCACATTTCAGATCTTTGAATGGGGAGTCTTTGGGGAGCTTGGGGGAACGTGATCGATTCCTAATTTGACACCACGATTCCACCCTTGAGCAAACCGCTCACTCACAAGAAAAGAATGCCGAGGACGCGACGCTGAACGGTCTCCTGAAACCGTTGTCCCCTCCGAAGAAGAGCGCTGACGAGGTTCAACCCCGGGAATGCCCATGTTTGTGGGCTTTCGAGACATGGAGCGCTAGTGGGATCTGGTGAACTCGACAGCGATCAGACAAAAGCAGAAGGGTACAAGTTTTACCCAGGTTCGGCCCCCTTGGTAGGGTAAAGACCTACGTCCTGCTTGTCTGACTTTATTGATGGAGTGACTACAGTAGAGGTATTACAATGGTGGCGTAGATTGGATCTAGCCGAAAGCAGAGAACTCTCGATGTTTCGAGCGCTCCGGCGTGTGGTGGCGAAAAAGTGCGTAGAGAGGTTCTTGGATCTCCCTCCCAACCTTTTATATGTGAAGGTTGGGTCTCGGGATTGTTCTCCAAGCCAATTACAGATAGAGACGGTTTGAATAAACCCTAGACAAGTCCTAATTCGACTAGGTCTCTTTCTTTGAATCTTGCATTGCACGTCAAGTCTTCCCTCAGGGCCACGCCAGACGAATAACTTCATGGGCCTTGCTATCTCTTCGATGGTTATCTCTCCTAGGCCAAAACCAGGTAGGCGAATATCGAAGGCCCATTTGGCATTCCTTCGTCAGTAGCCCCCGAGTGCCTGGCATAGTCGAAGACTATGGCAGGGACTCTAGCTCGAGATCCTCTTTGACTGCTTAGACTTCTTTCGCCCTATCTGTAAAGACACAAAGGCATAGCAAGCATTCGAATAATTCATTTAGTAAAGATAGCCCATTCGAGTAGCTCTCAGTCTGAGCCTCGAAAATGCTTAGTTTGGTTGCTAGGGGGATTGGCATAACGTTAGCTTACTCAGATTCGAGTCCCCCGACTCGAATCCGCGTGGGCTGGCGCTACTTCGACCCGAGCCGCATATGGACTTACCAGGTCGAAGCCCAGTACAGTGTGAGGCACTCGATGCGTCCATCGTGGCAAAACTTCATACCGTAGGTATGGAAATTTTCTCGGCAGAGTGCGCTTGATACGAATACCGGGCCATCTGGTGTTGCCAACTGTGGACTTACCTTAGTATTTGACATACGGCATCCGAACTGGTATATTGCCACCAAGATTCGGGCATTTAGTGTAAGCGTCGAGTTAGATTCCAGGGAACTGAAATCTACTCTTGAATTGAGATCGAGGCGCTGTTGGCCCTGAGTTAGAAGTAATCTTGGGACTGAAACCCATGGTAGTATGCAAAATCAGCACCGATAGCCCGGACCGAAGAGAACACTGTTTGAGTAAATCCGTAGCGCTGCAGGCCAGAGAAGGGAAGAAGTAGTCAAGAGATCAATAGTCATGACTCGGTCGATAAGAGGGCGTTGCCAGCCAGAAGACGATTCGAAGGATTGAAATCCACAACTCGAAGATCAAAGCGTCATGATTCGCTTGAATACGGCAGACGGGGAGGATCGAAACCCCTGATCCGTGAAGCATGGAGGCACTGCTAGCCCGTAATAAACAATTCGTGGTATAAAAATCCACAAAGCAGATGTCGAGACGACGCCAATCGAGAACAAGAAGTTCCTTTCGGGTGAGCAAAAACGCCCAACTCGAAAAGCTCTCAATCAACTCAAATAAAGCTTCGAATAAGGAACAAAATTGCCCAAAAGGTGATACTTGCCCTCGAACAGCACAAGGAAGACAAAAAACTTCATGGGACTCCCAGTACCAAAAAAGGTTCGAATCTCAAAAGTACATACCTTTAAAATACGAAAGCCTGATATCGAGCTTATCCTTTGGGTCGAAAAGGAATAGCTTCATAAGAAGCGACCTCACTGATGACGCTAGATCTCCTCAAGCTGTCATGCCATCCTCTGCAAGGATAGCCTGACTTTGACAAGACCAGACGCGCTGTGAGCCCACCAGCCGCGTGCCTCGGCTGTTGACCACGTTTGACTGCACGTCCCGCGCTTGGGTGAAAAAGGTTTTCCGCGTCTCCTTAATTACCGTGCGTAGTGGAGACCACAGCGCCCATGGTGCTGACACGTGGGCGGTCAGATCCACCCCGCCGCTTCCCCTTTGCAGCGTGTGGCCAAGATGGACCAAGGATTTTCCTGAGTGAAATAAAAATGGCCCGGGAGGATTAACTGTGTACTCCACTTCCGCCGCCGCCGCCTTCTTCCTCGCGCTGTGCTCCTGTGACACATCTCTCTCTCCTCCCATTCCCGTGAAGTGCTTGGTAAGCGCCGCCGTCATGGGAAAGAGGAGCTCAACCGCGGCCGGCGCCGCTGGCGGTGCCGCCGTGAAGAAGACCAAGACTGCCGACGCCGATCCGCCCGCTGTTGGGGATTGGGTCCAGACCAAGATCGGCGACAAGGAGTTGGCGAGCGCCGAGAAGATCGGTCTCCTGAGGAACAATCCGGCGGAAGTTCTTGCCGCCGGTCTAGAAATCATACCCCGGCCACCTGCAGGCTTCCGGGTACTTTTCCTCGCCTTCCTCCTCCGGGGACTCTCGCTTCCCCCGCATCCTTTCGTTCGAGGCCTTCTTTTCACATATGGGATTCAGCTTCATGATCTGAATCCCAACACTATTCTACACATCACGTGCTTTATCACACTTTGCGAGTGCTTCCTGAGGATCGAACCCCATTGGGCGCTCTGGCGCCCACAACATTACCAAACTGGTTGCTTCAGCTGCCAAGTGCATCCAGACGTCAGCTATTTCAACCTCCAGATGCCCGAAAACAATCCCGGCTGGAGGACGAAATGGTTCTATGCTAAGGACAAATGCCTTGCCGGCCAGAGCTTCGGTCTTGATGAATTTTGACCCACTACCACCATTCGTCCCCGGGCGTCATGGAGGCACGAACTGTCCGAGGAAGAGATGAAGACCACGCAGCCTCTGATGGAGAAGATTCAATGTCTTCACGCCACACCAAAGAAAGAGCTGTCGGGTCTCCAGCTTATCAGGACCTTCATCAAGCGCCGGATCTAGCCGCTGGTTGAGCGAGCCCACTGCATGTGGGATTACACTGCCGCCAGGACCCGACTCGAATTTCTTCCGATGAGCTTAAGGAAGCCGAGATCAATGACGGCGTTCGAGCCGTCACCAAATTGACGAAGAAGAAGGTCGTGCCAAAACTCTTCGGCATCGCAGCGTTCAACAAACTAAACCCTCGCACTAAGGTAAGCTAACCTCGCTCTTGCTCGAATTTTCACTTCTTGATAAATCTCCTATGGAATCTTCATAACGGACGAGATGTGCATTGTCCAGATTATTCCAGTAGCCCGATGCTACCCGCCTCAGCCCAAAGACGGCGAATTTCCTGGGCGTGAATTCGACGAGGCTCCAGAAGAATCAGGATCTGCCGCACCCACGACATCATGGGCTTCGACGAGACACGCCAATGTCGACCGAGTCGAAGATTCGGAGGAGCTAGGCGCGCACTCTCCTTCCTCGGGCGACGATGATGGCACGGCGATTCTTGCCAAACCACTGGACAGCCGTCCTCCTTCATGAGCGGGGAAGAAGGCTCTTCCAAACTTCGGCCTTGATACGTCGTAATATTTTACTGTCGAATTTCTTTCCTACGTGACTTCGTTTTGTGCTGATTACGTTGCATACTTCAGATGTTCGACCGAGGAAGCTTCGGCGAGCTTGGGTGAACGTGATCGATTCCAATTTCGACCCCATGACTCCACCCTCGAGCAGACCGCTGACTTGCAAGAGAAGGACATTGGGGATGCCGCCGCGAAGGTCCTGCCGAAGTCATCGCCCCATCCGAAGAAGAATACGGCCGAGCCCGATCTCATCCTGGTCTCCTCCTCTGGCGAGCCTTCTGGTTCCAAGCGCCACGTAAGTCTGATAAACTTAGCTTTATGAATCCGGCATTTACCCGTCAGTAGCCCCCAAGGGTGAGTCTAAGTGTTTACACTTGGGCTTGCCCTCTAAGACAGAAATCTTCCGTTCTCATCCTCATTTCCACTTGGTTAGCCTGTTGTGCGGGACCTGTCAAAGATATGCAAGAACTTTCTTGCATTGGAGGAGGAGAATCAGCTGTTGTCCGCCCAGCTAGAAGACATGCACCGTAAGTGATTCCATTTTATGCTGAACTTCTGTCAGGACAGGTTTTATTCCTTGCTTACACCGCTGTTCGTCGAGTGGTCAGGAATTACTGCTCAAGCCGCCGCTGACAAGACCTCGTTGAAGACTCAGATAGATCTTGCGGCCAAGAATTCTTCGCTGAGGTCAAAAGCTGAAGGCATGGGCGACGAGGTGACCTAGCTCAAGGCTGATTCGGCGAAGGCTCAAGAGCTCATCAATCAGCAACGAGCGGAGGCTGAGTCAAAGGAGAAGGACCTGCAACAATGCCTATAGGCCGCACTCGATTCCTTGCACGGTAAGACTTATTCTCCGTTTAATATAAGGTTTATCAGGATCACCTCCGTTTGCTGACTAGAGAACTCCTTTGATGAAGTTGCTGCTGACCTTGGCGCTGCGGCTATGAAGGAGCCCGCTGGACTCGAGTCTAGCGTTGGTAACGCTGAATACCTTTGCCGGGAAGTGCGCGATCTTCTGGCGAAGGTGCGGTCGACACTTGACCGCGTTCGCGATATCTCTGCTCCGGAGTCGACGAGCAGCACCATGGCCGGCATCCTCGAGGCCTTAGCGGTGAAGGAGGACGGCGAGGACCCTTTAGTTGCTGCGGTTCGCCGACAGGTAACTATCGGCTCCGAGTCCGTATTCTCTATGCTGATGATGCACGGGGTTGAATTCGACGCCGACAAAGTCACGGGCACATATCCAAAGGACAAGGATGGGCGCGATGTTGCCCCCAAGGTCTACCTTGAGCGTGCTCGGGATTTGTCTGCCCGGATGACGAGCTTCTTGGCTGATAGGAATGCGAGGAGGGTTGCCGCAAAGGCCCGGAAATGCAGTGCGTCGGGCGCCCCTTCGAGCAAAGCCGCTGGTAGTTCGACGTAGTCTAGTTGATGAACTTTATCTTGTTTGTAATGGTTGGTACTTTGCCTTTTTGCTTTTGTGGTGTACTTCTGAATATTGCCTGCTGCTGAGCTGACTTTGGCTCGTGCTATTCACTTCTGAAGTAATCTATGCTTGGTTGCGTCGTAATTTGTGAATGTCTCTTTGTGACTGGGCACCCTATTTGTAGGGCTCATCCGCAGGGGCTGATGCCTGGCCCGTTTTATACGAAATAAGTGGTAGTTCCTGTGCCACCATTGAAAAGCGAACACCCTCCGAAGGCGAACTGTCGCTAATTCGATCTTTGCAAGATCAATTGAAATCTACACAGCAGGAGCTAAAGAGGGTTACCGCCAGGGTCGACGTTGCTCTTTCCAAGGCTTCGATAGCTGCGGACGCGGAGAAGTTCCTTCTTGGCGAGATCAAAATTCTTGGCATGGCGATGGAGTGTAAGTCTTTTTGTCGTTGATAGATCATTCCTTGAGATAATATGCTCTGATTCTCTGATATGACCGATTGCAGACGCCTGTCTTGACAAGGAATCTGGAAATCATCATGTGGACGCACATCTCCGAGCACTCAAACATATGCAAATTCGACTGCAGATAACTTCTGGGCTGATCGCTCGAAGGCTAGGAAATTGACCGTACTCCAAGACTGGATAGCCCAAGCCTTGACGTTAGCCGAATCAAGTCGCGCTGCTCTTGCCATCGTGCACCAGGTCATGTTTCCCCTGAACGATCAACCCGAAGGTCTGCCTGCTTTGCTTAGCCATTTCGAGAATGGAGAGGCCATATACCGGTTTGTGCGCGAACACCTTTGGTGCGGGGCACTGGTGGCCCTTTCCTTCATGTGTGTCCACTATCCGGAGGTTGACATGGAGCTTTTGAAGAGGTTGCCACAGACACCTAGCGGCCGTGTCGATATGGTTGCTCATTACTCCGCCTGCAGGGAGACTGCCGATTTTATCACGAGGCAAATCATTACCGAAAGCGATCAACAAAGAACCGGCCAAAATCTTGTGCTGGCTTGATTTGCACATCATTTGTAAGATGTTAACTGTGTTTTTTGTAACCTCCTTTGATGTATCTTTGCTTGCTTGTGACTTATATTCTTATGCTGTGAACCTTAAGTCTCGGAAGGCAGAGCCCCCGAGCGTAGGTCGAAGGGAGAAGCCCCCGAGTGTAGGTCGAAGAGCGAAGCCCCTGAGAGTAGGTCGAAGAGCGAAGCCCCTGAGCGTAGGTCAAAGGGCGAAGCCCCCGAGCGTAGGTCAAAGGGTGAAGCCCCAGAGTGTAGGTCGAAGAGCGAAGCCCCCCGAGCGTAGGTCGAAGGGCGAATCCCCCGAGCGTAGGTCGAAGAGCGAAGCCCCCGAGCGTGGGTCGAAAGTCTTTAAGGCGAAGCCCCCGAGCATTTGTCGAAATTTTTTAAGGCGAAGCCCCCGAGCGTGGGTATGCATAAATGTCAACTCATGGAATGAGGAATTGTACTTTTATTGCCTGGTGCCGAAGGCACAATGTTGAGCATGGACTGCTGCCGACGCTTGATTACAGAGGAGAAGGGAGAGGAAGAAGAGCTCTATGTGCTAAGGGTAGAAGCAGCGCAGCTGCGCTGCGTTCCACGGGTTCTTCTCGTCCACCCCTGTCTTGGGGTTGCGTAGCCGATACGCCCCTCCTGGGATGGCCTCGTGGACGATGTATGGACCTTCCCATGGCGACTCAAGTTTTGACGTGCTTGTCTGCTTGAGGCGAAGGATCAGGTTGCCGGGTTCGAAAGACCATCCGCGTACCCGTCTGCTATGGTAATTGCGGAGACTTTGCTGGTATACCGATGAACAAACGAGGGCGACGTCTCGAGCTTCATCCAGCAGATCGAGGGCGTCTTCGAGCGCAGCCTGCGCATATTCTTCGATGTAGGCTACGATGCGCGGTGCGCCGTAGCGTACGTCCGTTGGGAGCATTGCCTCTGTCCCGAAGAGCAGGAAGATTGGTGTGTAGCCCGTGGAGGAGTTGGGTGTTGTCCGCAGACTCCAAAGGACCGATGGTAGCTCTTCGACCCAAGCGCCTGCTGCGCGTTTGAGAGGTCGGAGAAGGCGCTTCTTCATGCCTGCGTAGATGAGCCCGTTGGCCTTTTCGACCTGACCATTGGACTTGGGATGTGCCACCGATGCGTACTTGATCTTGATGCCGAACTCCTTGGCAAAGTCTTGAAACTCGCCCGAGGTGAAGTTCGTCCCGTTGTCCGCGATGATGCTGTTAGGTACTCCGTACCTATAGATGATGGACTCGAAGAACTTGACCGCCGTGGTCGCCTCTTGGTTGGTGACGGGGACCACTTCGATCCACTTGGAGAACTTGTCGACGGCAACCAGCAGGTAAGTATGTTTCCCTCGAGATGATTTGGGCAGAGGCCCTACTTGATCGAGCCCCCATTGCGTGAAGGGCCAGGGGACGGGTATGGTGCGCAGCTCTGAGGCGGGCACATGAGGCTTCGTGGCGAATCGTTGGCACGCTTCACAATGCTGGACGATGTTCTTGGCGTCGTGGAGGGCCGAGAGCCAGTAGAATCCTGATCGAAGAGCCTTGGCGATGAGAGTTTGGCTGCTGGCGTGGTGTCCGCAGGTCCCTTCATGAATGTCCCGAAGGAGAGCAATTCCGTCATCAGGTGCTATGCATCGTTGGAGGACCCCTGTAGTACGGCGCTTGTAAAGTTCTCCATTGATTATTGTGAAGGCCTTGGATCGCCGCATGATCTGCCGGCGATGGATGGTATCTTCTGGCAATTCTCCTCGTGTCAGGTAAGCCAGGTATGGCCTCGTCCAGACTGCTTTGACCAGCATGACTGTGGCTGTTTCCTTAGACAGGTCTTCTGTTCCCACTGCTGGGGTGGGATCTTAGTCTTTAGCCCCCGAGCAGTGTGTTGCTAACGCCGGGTCGACGACTGGCTTGATCTTGACTGAACGCTCAAAGATCTCTTCGAAGAAAATTCCCGGCGGTACCGGTAAGCACTTGGATCCGATATTGGCCAGGTTGTCCGCCTCTTCGTTGCTTTCCCTGCTTATGTGGGTTACCTCGCAACCCTCGAAGTTGCCTTCCAGCTTGTCATACATTGCACGATATGCAATCATGTTTGCACAGGTTGCGTCGCATTCCTTCATGACTTGCTAGGCGATGAGGTTCAAATCGCCATGGATTTTGATGCGGGTGGCGCCACAAGCTTTCGCCATACGCATGTTGTGCAGAACTGCTTCATACTCAGCCTCATTATTCGAGGGGTTTGCGAAGCGCATTCGTAAGACATAGCGCATCTTGTCTCCTTGAGGTGACACGAGGACTACACCTGCTCCTGCTCCCAAAACTCGCTTGGACCCATCGACGTATATAGTCCAGCAGTTCGATAAGTCTGGGAGTTCTGGCATCTGCGCTTCGGTCCATTCGGCGATGAAGTCCGGTAGGACTTGCGACTTGATCGCTGACTGCCGCTGGTATGTGATCTCCCATGGTCCCAGAGTGATTCCCCAGAGCGAAACGCGCCCCGTGGCGTTGGGGTTGTTGAGTATGCTGGATACTGGGGTCGAAGCCACTACTATGATGGAGTGGCACTCGAAATAGTGCGGCAGCTTCTTCCCTGTCATGTAGATGGCGTATGCTAGCT
The DNA here is from genome assembly GCA_007115705.1 of Dactylis glomerata. Taxonomy (NCBI): domain Eukaryota; kingdom Viridiplantae; phylum Streptophyta; class Magnoliopsida; order Poales; family Poaceae; genus Dactylis; species Dactylis glomerata. The sequence goes on along the minus strand of QXEO01000700.1, from coordinate 1,649,721 downwards.
TCTGGTAATGGGGGTACCGTTGCTTGGTTGGAGACAGGACCTGGCTGAGATAATACACTAGCCTTTGCACCCCGTGCTCCTTGCTATCTTCTACGCGCTCGACCACCAGAGCGGAACTGACCACCTGATTGGTTGCAGCGATGTACAGCAGCATCGGTTCTTTCTCGTAGGGAGTGACTAGAACTGGGGACGTCGAAAGGCATCGCTTGAGGTCATCGAACGCGGCCTGCGCTTCTTCCATCCAGGTGAACTTGTCCGTCTTTCGGAAGAGACAATATAAGGGTAGAGCCTTTTCGCCAAGCTTGCTTATGAAGCGGCTAAGTGCTGCTAGACGACCTGTCAGCTGCTGGACATGTCAAAGCATCCTTGGCGGCTTCATGTTGACGATGGCTTGTATCTTCTCCGGGTTGCCCTCGATTCCTCTCTCAGAGATGAGGTATCCCAACAGCTGGCCTGTGGGTACTCCGAAGGAGCACTTCTTTGGGTTGAGCTTGATGCTGTATCGATCGAGGTTGGCAAAGGTTTCGTGCAGATCGTCAAGTAGGCTGTCCGCCTTTGTGGACTTGATGACGATGTCGTCGACGTAGACCTCGACGCTTGCGGTCGATTTGCTCCTTCAGGCATGCTTGCATACACCGTTGATAGGTGGCACCTGCGTTCTTCAGCCCAAAGGGCATTGTTGTGTAGCAATATACCCCGTGCGGGGTGATGAACGTCGTCTTGTCTTCGTCTTTGACCTTTAGCCGAATCTGGTTGTACCCAGAGTAAGCATCTTGGAACGAGAGGCGCTCGTAGCCAGCGGTGGAGTCGATGATTTGGTCAATTCGCGGGAGCGAGAAGTAGTCTTTCGAGCAATGTTTGTTTAGCACTGTGAAGTCGATGCACATCCTGTAGATCTTGGTGACCTTCTTTTCCACCATGACTGGTGGGGAGAGCCATGTGGCCTCCTTTATCTGTTGGACACCAGGTGAACATCCTCCAGTGCTCACGTAGGAACTCGACGAGTGCGCTTTCCTATGCGGGGGAGAGGGAATTCGACACCCGCGCGGTCTTGGAGGGATCCGTCGGGTGAATCTGGTGCTCTCGGATGTCTTTGATGGCGTCGAATGACAGTTCTGGGGCGTTCTGCTGCACCGGCGGATCGACGTCCATGTTGGTGCTTTCCCTGATGTGGTTGAGCTCCTCGTGTACTCCAAACGTCTGGGACATGCTGTTGAAGTCCTTGTCGTAGTTTTCAGAGCGGGCGAAGCTACCGCTGATCATCAATGGTCCTCTGTTTGTGGGCATCCGTAGCTTGAGGTAAGCATAATGCGGCACCGCCATAAATCGGGCAAATGCTGGTCGCCCGAGGATAGCATGGTACTGCGAGGGCCAATCGATGACCTCAAACTCGATCTTCTCCTTCCTGAAGTTTGCCGGGGTGCCAAAAATGATGTCTAGGTGTATCGCCCCCAATGGGTACATCAGATTCCCTGGGATGATTCCGTGGAAGGATGTCTCTGTCGGAAGGAGATTGTCCATCGGGATCTTGATCTTCCGCAGTGTGTCCGCATAGACGAGGTTTAAGCTGCTCCCTCCATCCATGAACACTTTTTTGGAGGTAAAACCTCCTATCTGCGCTTCGAGGACCAAGGCGTGGTGTCCGGGGCGCGGGATCTTTGGCGGGTGATCTGAACTGTCGAAGCCGATTGGGTGCTCTGACCAGTTAAGATATTCAGGCGTAGCTGGCGGTGCATGCTCGGCGTGAAAGACCTCTCTTGCGCGCTTTTGCTGGACCTTATTCGTCGGCCATCCTCTCTGGATCATGGGCACGAAGCCTCATGGTGGCGGGAATGCCTCTTCTTCGACAACTGGCTGTCGTGGCTCGACTTGTTGAATTGTGGCGGCCTGGTGGCCCTGTTGCGTCACGTTTGCCGGCGGGTTAGGTGGTGGTGGTGGGGCGTTGTAAGCTATCACACCTGCCACCGGCTGCTCGGTTCGCATCCTCTCCTGAAGCACTTGACTAAGACGGAGGAACTCTCTGCACTCGATGAGGAGATGAGCAGGCCTTCGAACTCCATCTTTGTCGATGTAGGTGTGCATTGTGCACCCTCCATTGAGCATCTCCTCCACCGACGGTGGTGGCTGATCACGACGTCGGCGCCATTCCGTTCTTGGCCTTGAATCGCGGCCAGCGCTTCTGCTACTGCTTCCATAGTAGCTGTTCCCCCGTCTTGGTCCATCGTGGTTGTCACCGTGGTCGTTGTTTACGTAGCCTGCTGCTACCATATCCGCTGTGTCCGCGTCATCAAAGCGGCTTCGGCGACCTTTCTTTCTAGAGTTGGAGTGAAATTGATCTTTCGAGTCGACGTCCCGATCTGCTGATCGTCGGCGGCTCCTAAGGGCTGCAATGGAGTCCTCTCCATCGGCCCACTCGTTTGCCAAGCTCATGAGATGGTCGATGGTTTTTGGCTTGCATCGTCCTAGCTCTTCCTTGAAATCACGTCAGGTAAGACCGTCCTGAAAAGCGTCGATAGCTCTCTCGGGCGAAATATTTTCCATCATGTTGCGGAGGCTGATCCATTGCGAGATGTATGACCTCAGGTTTTCTCCGGTCTTCTGTACACACAGGCGCAACTCTTTGAACGACGTTGGCCGTCTTGAGGTGCCTCAAAAGTTTGCGATGAATGCTTGCCGAAACTCCTCCCAAGAGCGAATGCTGTTAGGAGCAAGGTTGTTCAGCCACGCCCTTGCATTATCTTTTAGGTGCAGCGACAGTAACTGGAGAGCATTATCTCTAGATCCACCACCAATGGTGACGGCGGTGATGAAGTCATCGAGCCAAATTTGGGGGTCCTCCTGCCCATTGAACTTGACTACGCTGTCGCTGAGCATGATCCCTTTCGGCAGTGGCGTGGAACGAATCAGGAGGCTAAAGCATTCCGCCCCGCACAATCCGTCGCGATTACCTCTAAATGTTTCCAGCTCCAATTCCTCCTCGAAGCGACGCGCGTCGTGTCGTGCATGTGCTGAATCAACCTTGTTCTAGGGCCAGGCCATGTCAAAGCTCTCCGTTGATAGGTTCCACCACTTGAGTCCTGGGCGTGACTGCTGGCGCCGCTGCTGGGTGCCTAGGCTGCTCCACTGGCGGGATGGTTCTTCTCGGTGTCGTTTCATGTCCTTGGTTAGCTGTGCCTTGAAGCACCCTAACTCCTTCAAGCGCCAGGTTCCGCAGATGCCGCATATGCTCATCGTCGTTGGGAACGTTCGCGGCAATATATGTGAAAGGAATATGCCCGAGAGGCAATAATAAAGTTGTTATTATATTATTCCGTGTTCATAATAGATGTTTATTTCTCATGCTAGAATTGTATTAATAGGAAACATTAATACTTGTGTGATTAATAAACTAAAAGGGTTCCTAGTAAAGCCTCTCTTTTATACTAGCTCGTTGATTAACCGATGATCAAGGTTTCCTGATCATGAACATTGGATGTTGTTAATAACGGGGTCATATCATTAAAAGAATGATGTGATGAACACTCACACCCATAGTACGAATAGCAATACGATCAAGTCATCAAGTTCATTGCTATATCAAACTCATACGAAATAGTTCTAATCCTCAGACCATGAGATCATGTTAATCACTGATACTGGAAGAGTGCTTTGATGATATCAAACGTCACACCGTCACAGGGTGATTATAAAGGTTGATTTGGGTATTCTGAAAGTATTAGTTGAGGCTCATGGATCAAGAGTGGAATTTGTCCGACCCGATGACGGGAAGATATTCTCTGGGCCCTTCTCGGTGATATTGCATTAGAATTGCTTGCAAGCATGTGACTAGGTCACAGGAATGCATTATCACGGAACGAGTAAAGAGACTTGTCGGGAACGAGATCGAACTAGGTATGGTTGATACCAAATGATCGGATCTCGGACAAGTAATAATATCATGAGACAAAAGGAATTAACTATGTTCGTTACTGGTTCACACGATCACTAGTTCATCGTTGAGTAAGTGGCAGTCATCATGGATTTCCAGATCCCGCTGTTGATTATTGATCGGAGAGGAGTCTCAATCATGTCCACGTTATTCACGAACCGTAGGGTGACACACTTAAGGTTCGCCATCGTTTTTGAGTGGATACGATACTCCGATCGAATTACAGGACAGCATAAGGGTTGTTTCAGAAAAGCACCAAAACTGTTTCGGGATATCGAAATAACTCAAGGGTGTATTTGTTAATGTTTGTTAATTGAATGAATTGACAAATATTAAAGAAATAAAAATGTTTTATTAAATCAATAAGTGTGAATTTTAATTAGCATGAATGTCATGCAAAATTAAAATGGGGGTTACCTCATGTTGATGAGGGGGTTACCACCATGAAGGGAATGAAGAGGGGGTTACCACCATGATGAGGAGGAGGAACCCCTCCTTGGGGCCGGCGCACCCCCCTTGGGGGCTGCCCCCTCCTCCCCTATAAAACCCCCTCCCTCTCCTCCATGTCTCACACTTCTTGATCCTTCCCTCCCTCGCATAGTTGCTGCCCAATTTCCGTCTCTGCTTAGTGAAGCTCTGCCGGAATTGTAGTTCATAGTTCATACACTTGGAGAAGTGTGTGGTGGAGTGTCCGGCGGATCCCTTCTTCCGCTGCCCCGCTGGACCGAGGGCGTGGAGGAGTCGACGTCGAGCTGTACGTGTGACCGAGCACGGGGGCGCTGCCACTTGTGGCGCCGTGTACACGATCTTGTGATCGTCAAGTGAACCACTACGTTGACTACGTCAAGTGAACAACTACGTCGACTACGTGCGTCTACATCGACTCTCCATTGTCAACGTTTGTGCGGGAACGTAATCCCCGCTTACGGTCGTCGAGGGTTAGTTTCCGTTGCTACCACCTCGTAGAGTATCTTGGCTAGTTTATGTGTTCTTGCGTAGGAATTTTTTTGTTTTCTATGCTACGAACCCATCAGTAGTATCAGAGTCATATCTATGCGTAGTTGGTATGCACGGCTAGAACACATGTGGATGTGGGCGTTGATGATCATGTTATTGCAATTTTTTTGTATTTTGGATCATAGTGGCATGGTGGGATTGAAGCTGCCCGAGACTAACCTTACGTGACCGCGTTCACGAGACTTGTCCCACACTTGACATGCTTCGGCATATGTGGCTTTGCGAGTCTACGTTTCTCCCACTATAGTTGTGATCTATTTTACAAATAGTTGTTAATAATATTTTTATCACCGTTGTGGTTTCATGTTCGTAGGTAAGAACGGTTCTTCCTAGAAAGCCCCAAACCACGTAAAATATGCAAGACAAATTAGAAACGTCTAACTTGTTTTTGCAGGGCATGTGATGTGATATGGTTAAATTGTTTATGTTACAAATTGTATGCCATGATCCTTTTTGTAAGTTATAAACAACCGGCAGGAGCCATATGGTTGTCTTTACATTTAAATGGCATGCGTGCCGTATATATATATACAAGTGATATATTATAATGGAGGAAGACAACCAAGGTGGCGCGCCATGGACCTTGGTGCTACGCCGGTGGAATGATAGAGATCATACCATGACGCACAAGATGGAGATCGAATGCGTGAAGGACCATATCATATCACATTATATATGCATGTGATGTTTATCCTTTTATGCATCTTATTCTGCTTAGATTTGATCGCGCGGTAGCATTATAAGATGATCCCTCTCACATAAATATCAAGATAAAAATGTGTTCTCTCATAACATGCACCGTCAAGAAAGTTCGTCCTTTTGAGACCACTACTAGAAAAAAGCTTACCCGTAGCGCACCTAATATGGTTACCCGTAGCGCATATGCCGTGCGCTGCGGGTAGCACGCTACTAGTAAAAAAATACCCGTAGCGCATGTGTGATGCGCTACGGGTAATAGGCTTACCCGTAGCGCATGTGTCTGGTGCGCTACGGGTATGCATATTACCCGTAGCGCACCTAACACACATGCGCTACGGGTAATATGCATACCCGTTGCACACCATATACACATGCGCTACAGGTATGCATATTACCCGTAGCGCACCAAACACACATGCGCTACGGGTAATATGCATACCCGTAGCGCACCAGGCACACATGCGCTACGGGTATGCATATTACCCGTAGCGCACCAGACACATGCGCTACGGGTATTATTTTTTTGATTTAAATAAATATGAAATCTAACAGCAGTATATATGTACTTTGCTTTTAGCACAATATCACACTTATGATTCAACACAGAATAAAAGATCACACAATAATCAATTGCATCCATATATTGATAACATAGTTGTTCATTCATAACAGCCAATAGTTTTACAACATGAAGTAGCTCATTCACTCTAGAAAAACTAAGGTTCAAACGTATCGAAGGCTACAACAGGCTAGCTACATATAGAAGCATTATTTATACTTCTTCATCAAAGATCAATTCCCCGTACTTGATTAGCAACATGCTGGCATGATGAGAGAATACCACTATGTTCTTCAACACTGTCAATGAAGTACATAGGTATGAGTCTCAAATAACTCATGGAAAGGAGCTGCTTGATCTTCTCTGTTCCTCCTTCACCTTATCCTTGAAGTTCCTAATATTTCATATAGAAAAGATCAATGCACAGTCAAACTAATGATATGTCACTTTTTGCCATGATGCAGAACCCAGTCAAGTAATCATTCATAGATGCATATTTAAGATGCAACATGCAAGTATGTACATAGGAATAAGCAAGGAAATCACAAATATACATGACTTCAGAGATATGAGTTGCGAAAGATTTGGCCAACAAAAATGTATATATGTAACCAAAACTGATTTCGCCCACTCACTTCTCAAATCTGACAACCAAATAACAACACACAAGTGAATAATGGGGCGGCAGCCATCATCCCTTGGTCAGAAATTTACAATATTTTCCAGAACAATTATATATCAAGGGCAACAAATCAGGATAATCCTGATGAATAATTATGCTTTTCAATTGCATGTCACGGAACTGCGTCATCTTAATTAACATAAACTTAAATTCATTTCAATTGCAGATAACTAACGGGCAGCACATGAGCCCAAATTCATGGCGTGTGATGCTCAAAAAAGAAGACAGTGACAAAAGAACGGGTGGGTTTGTTTGATGTTCAGATACTATGCAAAGCTGTCTGTCTAGCTGTACTGAACCAACATGCCATGTATCTAATCAGATTTGCAGCCTGAACATGTACGCTTGATGTACAGCTAACTGAGACAAAACAAATGGACACTGATCCAAGTTCTTTCCGGCCACTCCAACCAAATTTAGCTCAGCAAGCAGTACAACAAAGAAGAGGAGAAGGGGTCCTTACCTGCACAGCCCGCTCCAAGGAGTGAGCTCCCAAGCGGAAGTAGCTGAGCCTGATCGACGCTGCTGGCCGGTTTGTGTTTAGGCCCTGTAGCTTGCATCTCCACGCACTGAACGAAAACGCGGATTACGGCAAGGTCGTCCTGGCCGGATTGCGGCCAAGAACGGCCGCACTCTACCATCAGGCCGCCTGGCCGCCGTCCGCCGATCTCCGGGAAGCCTGTCCGCCGGGAGGCGCGAGCATCGGGGCGACGTGCTCCTCCACCGTCCAGACATGCCAAGGTTGTCCTGGCCGGATTACGACCAAGAATGGCCACACGCTACCGTCAGACCGCCTAGATACGCCGCTGGCTGATCTCCACCACCTGGGCACCTCCATAGCCATGCCGCGGTGGTCGCGAGATCGAGCAGAAGATGTGGTGGCGGCGGCTCGACCGAGAGATGGTGTGGCGGCGGCCGGTGGAAGACGGCATGGTGGAGGAGGAGGAGCAGAGGATGAGGACGGGAGGGGTTGGCCATCGGGAGGTGCGAGCGGGCATTGTGGCGGGAAACACTAAGAATGTACCTGCACATAAGAAGCATGTTCTCATCGACCTAAATTACGAAGCCAAGGTTCAAACTTCCTTTCACGCTGCCTTCCTTAGATAGAAAAAGGACATGAGGAAGACCATATATCAGATCAAAATTATCACTAAATAATTATCATATAATTGATCTAAGGACTGACCACAAGGTAGCCCGATCTTACCACAACATCCAGATCTGGGGCATCTAGTCCACCTACTTTTATCATTTGGTGATGACGGGCTAGCTAGGCAGCGAATCTTACAGAGGTTGATAGATCTAAAAAGAAGATGCATATTGAAAAATGGGGATGGGGAAAAAGTCAAGGAACGAAAATATGCAACAGAACCTAACCTCTTGCGTTCTCCTCCACCTCTCTGCAAAAACTGGCGTTCTCCTCCACCTCTCTGCAAAAACCCAACCATGGGAGCTCGCCGCGGAGCTGACCTGTGCACCAGCCATGCCAGATTCGAAATCAGAAGAGAAAGGAGGCGTTTTGCTGCTCCTGGCAATGGAGATGGCGCGAGCTTGACCGTCAGAGAGACCGGCGGCGGCCGCTGGGTGCTGGGAGAGGAAGGGATGGGAGGAGGAGGGCGTGTGAGGATGGCCAGGAGGCGGAGTGGTGCGGCCGCCGCACGCGGAGGAAAGGAGGAGGAGGACGTTAGGGTTAGCAACTTTTATACGTCGCGGTGAAAAACGATCTACGGTTAAAACCGCAAGGAGAAACCAATCGTGCGGCCAGTAAAATCTGATTTACCAAGAGGCCCGCCGGGGGGGCACCAGTTATACTGCAAGATGCGCTACGGGTAACATTGCACTGCCTCTGCCCACACTTACCCGTAGCGCATGTGTATAGGCGCTACGGGTAAGTGTGGGCAGAGCTCCCCATCCGGGCCTACATATACCCGTAGCGCATTTTATATATGGTGCGCTACGGGTATGTGACATACCCGCAGCGCATGTACACACATGCGCTACGGGTAAATACCCGTAGCGCACCACATATACGGTGCGCTACGGGTAGCTGTATTACCTATAGACGTTTTCCTAGTAGTGGACACCTCGTGATGATCGGGTGTGATAGACTCTACGTTCACATACGACGGGTGTAAGACAGTTTTACACACGCAAATGTTATGGTTCTACTTGGCGAGCCTAGCATGTACAGACATGGCCTCGGAACACGAACCAAAAGGTTAAGCATGAGTCATATGGTTGATATGATGAACATGGTGATGTTCGCCTTTGAAACTATACCGTTGCACGTGATGATCGGTTGCGGTATAGTGGATTTGGTTCGTGTAGTCACTTAAGAAAACTAGGAGGGATGTTGTTTTTAAGTGGGAGTTCACGTAGAATTTGATTTAACCTGAACTCATTCTATTATGAACTTAGTCTAAATTAACTTTGCAAATAATTTGTAGACCATGACACCACCTGCTCTAAATTTCAATGCGTACATGGAGAAAGAAAAACTAGCCACCAACGGTAGCAACTTCACCAACTGAGCACTTAACTTGAGGATCCTCCTCAATGCCTCTCAAAAGGGCTATGTGCTTGAGGCACCGCTAGGTAACCCGCCTGCAGAAGATGCTCCCGATGAAGAGAAAAATGTTTTTCTGACTCGTAAGGAGGACCACAGTTTAGTTCATTGCGGCATACTGTATGGACTTGAGCCGGAGCTGCGAAAACGTTTCGAGAACAGCAACGCTTATGATACAATGGGAGAGTTGAAACTGATCTTCGACTTCCATACTGCCGTAGAGAGTTATGATGCTTCAGAAAAGTTCTTTAGCTGCATGATGGAAGAGAACATCTCCGTTAGTGAGCACGTACTCAAAATGTCTGGGTACGCCGATAAGCTCATCTCTTTGGGAATAACGATTCCCAATGAGTTGGGAATACATCGGGTTCTCCAATCTCTCCCACCTAGCTTCAAAGGCTTTGTGATGAACTACAACATGCAGGGCATGAGGAAGTCTCTCCCCGAGCTTCTCTCAATGCTTAAGACTGCAGAAGTGCAGATCAAAAAGGAACATCAAGTATTGATGGTCAATAAGAGCACTAATTTCAAGAAAGGTAGAAAGGATAATAAGTCCAAGGGAAGAAACAAGAGGGATGGCAAATCTGTTGCCGGTTCTGAGAAGAAACCCAACGCTGGTCCTAAACCTGAAACTGAGTGCTTTTACTGCAAGAGAATGGGGCACTGGAAGCGCAACTGCCCAAAGTATCTGGCGGATAAGAAGAACGAGAAGATTAACAAAGGTATATATGATATACATGTTATTGATGTGTACCTTACTAGTAGTCGCAATAGCACCTGGGTATTTGATACTGGTTCGGTTGCTCACATATGTAACTCGAAACAGGGGCTAAAGAATAAGCGACAACTTGTGAAGGATGAGGTCACGATGTGCGTCGGCAATGGATCAAAAGTTGATGTGATCGCCGTCGGGACGCTGCCTCTACATTTACCATCTGGATTAGTTTTAAACCTAAATAAATGTTATTTGGTGCCTGCGTTGAGCATGAACATTATATCCAGATCTTGTTTAATGCGAGACAATTATTCATTCCAGTCTAAGAACAATGGTTGTTCGATTTATATGAATAATATCTTTTATGGACATGCACCTGAGAAGAAAGGTTTATTTCTTTTGAATCTTGATAGTGATGAAACACATATTCATAATGTGAATGCCAAAAGAATTAACTCAAATGATGATATAGCGGCATACATGTGGCACTGCCGTTTAGGTCATATTGGTGTTAAACGCATGAAGAAGCTTCATTCGGATGGACTTCTGGAATCACTTGATTATGAATCATTTGAGACATGCGAGCCATGTCTTATGGGCAAGATGACTAGAACGCCGTTTTCCAGTTCAATGGAACGGGCGACAGACTTATTGGAAATCATACATACCGATGTATATGGACCTATGAGTGTGCCGGCGCGTGGTGGATATCATTATTTTGTTACTTTCACTGATGACTTAAGTAGATATGGGTATATTTACTTAATGAAACACAAGTCTGAAATGTTTGAAAAGTTCAAAGAATTTCAGAGTGAAGTAGAAAATCATCGTAATAGAAAGATTAAATTTCTACGATCTGATCGTGGAGGAGAATATCTTAGTTACGAGTTTGGCGCACATATGAGAGAATGTGGAATAGTTTCACAACTCACTCCCGCTGGAACGCCACAACGAAATGGTGTATTCGAACGTCGTAACCGTACCTTATTGGATATGGTTCGGTCTATGATGTCTCTTACCGATCTGCCACTATCTTTTTGGGGATATGTGCTAGAAATAGCCGCTTTCACTTTAAATAGGGCTCCATCTAAATCCGTTGAAATGACACCATATGAATTATGGTTTGGAAACAAACCTAAGCTGTCATTTCTAAAAGTTTGGGGATGCGATGTTTATGTGAAGAAACTTCAGCCTGATAAACTCCAACCCAAAGCGGAAAAATGCGTCTTCATAGGATACCCTAAAGAAACAATTGGGTACACCTTCTATCACAGATCCGAAGGCAAAGTGTTTGTTGCTAAGAACGGATCCTTTTTGGAGAAGGAGTTTCTCTCGAAAGGTGTGAATAATAGGAAGGTAGAACTCGATGAGGTTATTGAACCTCCTCTTCATGAATTGGTGAGTGGCGCAGCGCCAGAAACCATTCCGGTGGTGACTTCACCAAATGAAGTGGGAGCTAATGATGAAGATCATGAAACTCCAAAAGAGGATGCTACCGAACCTCGCAGGTCGACAAGAACACGTGCCACTCCTGAATGGTACGGTGATCTTATCGTAAATGCCATTGTTGAGAACGATGACCCTGCGACGTATGATGAAGCGATGATGAGCCCAGATTCCAACAAATGGCATGAAGCCATGAAATCCGAAATGGAATCCATGTATGAAAACCAAGTATGGACTTTGGTGGAACTTCCCAATGACCGAAAGGCCGTTGAGAATAAATGGATTTTCAAGAAGAAAACAGACGCTGATTGTAATGTGACCGTCTATAAAGCACGACTTGTCGCAAAAGGTTTCTGACAAATTCAAGGAATTGACTACGATGAGACTTTCTCACTCGTAGCGATGCTAAAGTCTGTTAGGATTATGTTAGCAATTGCTGCATTTTTCGATTATGAAATTTGGCAGATGGATGTGAAAACCACGTTCCTTAATGGTAACATTGAGGAAGAGTTGTACATGGTACATCCCAAGGGTTTTGTTGATCCTAAGGATGCTGACAAGGTATGCAAACTTCAGCGATCCATCTATGGACTGAAGCAAGCGTCCCGGAGTTGGAATCTTCGTTTTGACGAAGTTATCAAAGGGTTTGGATTTGTCAAAACTTATGGAGAAACTTGTATTTACAAGAAAGTGAGTGGGAGCTCTGTAGCATTTCTAATATTATATGTGGATGACATATTGCTGATTGGAAATGATACGGAACTTTTGAAGAGCGTAAAATATTACTTAAACAGTAAGTTTTCGATGAAAGACCTTGGTGAAGCGGCGTATATTTTAGGCATCAAAATCTATAGAGATAGATCAAGACGCTTAATTGGGCTATCACAAAGTACATACCTTGACAAGATTCTAAAGAGGTTTAGAATGGAGGATAGTAAGAAAGGGTTCTTACCTATGTTGCAAGGAAAGATCTTGGGTAAGACTCAAGGTCCGGCTACAGCTGAAGATAGAGAAGAGATGAATAAGATTCCCTATGCCTCTGCCATAGGCTCTATCATGTATGCCATGTTATGTACAAGACTAGATGTGGCACATGCTATTAGTTTGACTAGTAGGTACCAATCTGATCTAGGTTTGGAACACTGGACGGCGGTCAAGAATATCCTTAAGTACTTACGAAGGACTAAGGATATGTTTCTCGTATATGGCGGTGAAGAAGAGCTCGTCGCAAGTTGTTACGTCGATGCTAGCTTCGACACTGATTCGGATGACTCTAAGTCTCAATCCGGGTACGTATTTGTTATGAATGGAGGAGCAGTAAGCTGGAGGAGTTCCAAGCAAAGCATGGTGGCGAGATCAACAACAGAGATGGAATACATTGCTGCTTCAGAAGCGGCAGAGGAAGCAGTTTGGTTGAAGGAGTTCATATCCGAACAGGGTGTGGTTCCGAGTGCATTGGATCCAATGGTTATCTATTGCGACAACAATGGTGCCATAGCCAATACTCAGGAGCCAAGGTCTCACAAGAAATTCAAGCATGTAAAGCGCCGATTTCACTCCATCCGTGAACATGTCACGGATGGTGATGCAAAGATTTGCAAAGTACACACGGATCTAAATGTGGCAGATCCGCTGACTAAAGCTCTCCCCAAGGCAAAACATGATCAGCACCAGAACTCAATGGGTGTTAGATTCATCACTATGTAATCTAGATTATTAACTCTAGTGCAAGTGGGAGACTGAAAGGAATATACCCGAGATGCAATAATAAAGTTGTTATTATATTATTCCGTGTTCATAATAGATGTTTATTTCTCATGCTAGAATTGTATTAATAGGAAACATTAATACTTGTGTGATTAATAAACTAAAAGGGTTCCTAGTAAAGCCTCTCTTTTATACTAGCTCGTTGATTAACCGATGATCAAGGTTTCCTGATCATGAACATTGGATGTTGTTAATAACGGGGTCATCTATTATATACTAAAAGCACAATACGGGGGGTCTATAATAGAGACACCACGTTAATCCACATAGGCTAGAATTAAATATACCGTTGATTTTACTGCTAACGGTTGAGATTAAATAGATCTAAGTGTTACGTAAAGAATAGACACGTGACAAATCCGTTGCATATCTACACACGTGTATGCTAAAAAAAACTTTAAAAGCACTCGGCCAACATGTACGTGGTTTTAGTTTTCAAAACTTAGGTGGTGAGAGCCAAAATAAGAGAAAAAAATATATGTACACATATGTGTGCTAAAATATTCTTTAAGTTGAATCGGAAAACATGTACGTGGTTTCAGCTTACATGCTGAGAGAAAAACTGTACGTGTTAGAAAAATTAGAGTTTTGCCAAAAAAAAAAGAAGAAGACGTGCAGCTTATGGACTGTTGCAATGAAACAGAAATCTTCTTTTTAGGGAACGAAACAAAAATCTTAACACAGACGTTTGTATTCGTATCACTGCTAGGACATGGTAGCAAAATACGTGCTAGACTATTTAAGGAGTGGTATGTAAAATATTTGGATCTGTGCCGAGTGTTATTATTTTTGAAATTTGACAAAATATAATCGATAAATAGAAACATTGCCAAGTGTTAAACTTGGCAAACAAAAGATATTCGGCAAATCTAAAACTTCGCCAAATCTTACAAATGGCAAACAGAAAATACTCATCAAATAATAAACTCCGTCGAGTTTTTTTACATGACACACAGCAAGTTTTTGGCCAAACTTTAAATTCAACCAATGTAAATTCAACAAAATCAAATAAATGGAAACTTGTGTGTCTGTGCCAGTATAAAAGATATTTTTGAGGCACCATATTGATCTACATTCATCTAAATTATTTTGGATAGTTAGATGTATAAATTATGGCTAAGATTTCACTAGAGAAATAGAGTGTAATTACACGACACATTAATCATTACAGACCTAATATACGTGACTAGATTCTCATATTTAGTGGTACCCCCGTATCTGTAAATTTTTATGCACGTTCCTTGGACTCCTATATTAGTGGTACTGCCATATCAGATGACAAATTTAAAAGAAATACCGTATGTGATGGCAATGCATATGCATGGAAAAGGAGATGTTACTAATTTTTTTTAAAGCTGATCATGCTAACCGTGTCAAGACATACCTAGATGTATAAAATTTTCGAGACCTATATCCAACAATTAATGGTACTTAGCTAGCCGCGCCCAGTAGAAAAAATAAATTACATACCTAGCTCAAATTCAGTGATATACGGGTATTTGTGGCTAAGTTTTAATTGGTACTCGACACATTGAGCGTGGCAGGTCTACCCGTGTAACTCATAGAGTCTATGTCCAGGTCTTTAACCAAACTATATATAAAAAGACTCAGAATAAAAACGGCGGATATTATATCACTGCCACCAAATATATCGATCAATTCCATGTAGCTAGCTTTATAGTTGTATTTTATACAATCGATGACCTGTACTAGCCTGCCCATAATATAACCTACATTAGTATGTGTTTTGGGTAAGTTTTCACGGTTGATCTCGACAAAAGTGAAGCCAAGCCAAGACCAGCCTATATTTGTCACAAGTGTATTTATCTGTATGAATTATGTCCATGTGAAGACAAGAAGCCAAATAGCAACCATTTTAGGATGTGACATGTAAAATACAATATTAAATATAGTGAATTTGGTACCGAGAGAAGTACAATACAAGATGCCAGCTATACAGTGTAAATTTATCTATTCGTACATCAATCAGTAGAGAATAGAAACATACGACACATGTAAGACTGTAAACACACCTCAAGTTCTCTGTGCATTGAGTCATTTGACTATTAGAGGTGAAACAGTGAAAGAACAGGCGCAAGATATTAGCAATATATTTTGGTCTTATAATTAAAAAGAGTTTGAAAGTTTGACATCAATGTTTGACTTAAGCCTCACCTAAAGTCTCCAAGTGCATTCACTCGCATAATTTGCTGCTAAAGGTCAAAGAAACTATGTAAATTAAATCATTGGATGACTTGCAACCCTATGCTCCAGATATTTTAGATTAATGAATTAAAATTATTAGCTTGATCCCATACCGGTATCCAGTGAACAAGTATGAAGTGGTGTTGTGGGGACAGAGAAAAATGCAGAAAAATAGAGTGCAAATAAAAAATTACCTAGGGTTTCAGGGGAGTAGTGTTCAATGTATTTGTATTTTAAATTTCAAGAAAAGA
The DNA here is from genome assembly GCA_007115705.1 of Dactylis glomerata. Taxonomy (NCBI): domain Eukaryota; kingdom Viridiplantae; phylum Streptophyta; class Magnoliopsida; order Poales; family Poaceae; genus Dactylis; species Dactylis glomerata. The sequence continues at coordinate 1,633,886 of QXEO01000700.1, read as the reverse complement.
GAACATCAATCTAGACACGAGTTGTGAATATTTTCATCAAAAGGGCTAACCAATGGGTGTCCCATTCAAATAGATAGAAACAAAGTTTATTCACATCTGATAATTAAAAGAATGAAAAACATAAGCCAGATATGTCTTCAATGGATTTAGATTGGCGCAATTGTTTTGGAACAGGGTGCAATTGTCTCTTACATGAGTTTGAGATGATCAACATCACAGGACATTTGATTTTTTTTTTACAAAATACAGTGGCACATCCTTTCTAAATGTGTAACAACCATGGGAATATGTCAAGGTCAAATGTAGAAAGAACACTAAAAAAATATTAGCTACTAAATTATGAATATTACTTAGCTTACTAAAAAAGAGTGAACAAGTAAGATGTTTCCTACGCGATGATTTATAACACAGGTTGTTAAGAAAAAGTAATATTACTCCCTCCGATCTATATTGAGGGAGTATTATATTACTTATAAAAATGTTCCATTCCTTTTTCTTAAAACTATATATGTATAAATGTTTCAAATGCCGTATACTTTGCAATTAAACATGTAAATGAGAGGAAAATATTATGATATAAGATAGGAAATTACTACATAACATTTTGGACATATTAAAGAAGATGCCCTCGCATTTGCGAGGGCCACTATGCTAGTATCATTAAAAGAATGATGTGATGAACACTCACACCCATAGTACGAATAGCAATACGATCAAGTCATCAAGTTCATTGCTATATCAAACTCATACGAAATAGTTCTAATCCTCAGACCATGAGATCATGTTAATCACTGATACTGGAAGAGTGCTTTGATGATATCAAACGTCACACCATCACAGGGTGATTATAAAGGTTGATTTGGGTATTCTGAAAGTATTAGTTGAGGATCATGGATCAAGAGTGGACTTTGTCCGACCCGATGACGGGAAGATATTCTCTGGGCCCTTCTCGGTGATATTGCATTAGAATCGCTTGCAAGCATGTGACTAAGTCACAGGAATGCATTATCACGGAACGAGTAAAGAGACTTGTCGGGAACGAGATCGAACTAGGTATGGTTGATACCAAATGATCGGATCTCGGACAAGTAATAATATCGCGAGACAAAAGGAATTAACTATGTTCGTTACTGGTTCACACGATCAGTAGTTCATCGTTGAGTAAGTGGGAGTCATCATGGATTTCCAGATCCCGCTGTTGATTATTGATCGGAGAGGAGTCTCAATCATGTCCACGTTATTCACGAACCGTAGGGTGACACACTTAAGGTTCGCCGTCGTTTTTGAGTGGATACGATACTCCGATCGAATTACAGGACAGCATAAGGGTTGTTTCAGAAAAGCACCGAAACTGTTTCGGGATATCGAAATAACTCAAGGGTGTATTTGTTAATGTTTGTTAATTGAATGAATTGACAAATATTAAAGAAATAAAAATGTTTTATTAAATCAATAAGTGTGAATTTTAATTAGCATGAATGTCATGCAAAATTAAAATGGGGGTTACCTCATGTTGATGAGGGGGTTACCACCATGAAGGGAATGAAGAGGGGGTTACCACCATGATGAGGAAGAGGAACCCCTCCTTGGGGCCGGCGCACCCCCCTTGGGGGCTGCCCCCTCCTCCCCTATAAAACCCCCTCCCTCTCCTACATGTCTCACACTTCTTGATCCTCCCCTCCCTCGCATAGTTGCTGCCCAATTTCCGTCTCTGCTTAGCGAAGCTCTGCCAGAATTGTAGTTCGTAGTTCATACACTTGGAGAAGTGTGTGGTGGAGTGTCCGGCGGATCCCTTCTTCCGCTTCCCCACTGGACCGAGGGCGTGGAGGAGTCGATGTCGAGCTGTACGTGTGACCGAGCACGGGGGCGCTGCCACTTGTGGCGCCGTGTACACGATCTTGTGATCGTCAAGTGAACCACTACGTCGACTACGTCAAGTGAACAACTACGTCGATTACGTGCGTCTACATCGACTCTCCATTGTCAACGTTTGTGCGGGAACGTAATCCTCGCTTACGGTCGTCGAGGGTTAGTTTCCGTTGCTACCACCTCGTAGAGTATCTTGGCTAGTTTATGTGTTCTTGCGTAGGAATTTTTTTTTCTATGCTACGAACCCATCAGTGGTATCAGAGCCATATCTATGCGTAGTTGGTATGCACGGCTAGAACACATGTGGATGTGGGCGTTGATGATCATGTTGACGCAGTAGGCGGTGGGTGGGGATGGTGGCGGATCTTGAAAGTCGTTCGACCCAACTGATGGGGTCGAAGCTTTTGCCCTTGGCTCTTCTTTCGACGGCGTCAGCGGTGTTGTCGTCGAGGGAGTGTCCCCGATAGCCGGTGGTGTGCTTGGATCGGTCGCGGCTGGGGCCGAGTCGCTGATGGAGATCAGCTCCATTGCTTCGCCGCTGTCCACGCGGAAGTTGAACAGCCCAAAAGCCATGTCAAAACCTCCGGTTTTTGCTGAAGTAGGTCCTGCCAAGCCTGGGACGGACCCGATGATGGTCGTTGCTGCGAGGTCGATGTCGAGCCCTGAAACGGTCGTCGGCTCGATGCCATCGATGCTGATGGTGGGCGAAGCGCCGCCGATGATGGTGTCGATGATGGACGGCGCGTTGTCGATGGCAGTGTCGAGGACGGTGTCGATGGCGGTGTCGATAGCGGTGTCGAGGAGGGTGTCGATGGGTGTAGATGGTGGTTGTTGGTGAAGGAGCCGGCGAATCCGTAGATCCAGATCCTGTCATCCCCAAGGACGGCGCCAATTGACGAGGTTCAACCCCGGCAATGCCCATGTTTGTGGGCTTTCGAGACATGGAGCGCTAGTGGGATCCGACGAACTCGACGGCGATCAAACGAAAGCAGAAGGGTACGAGTTTTACCCAGGTTCGGCCCCCTTGGTAGGGTAAAGACCTACGTCCTGCTTGTCTGACTTTATTGATGGAGCGGCTACAGTAGAGGTGTTACAATGGTGGCGTAGATTGGATCTAGCCGAAAGCGGAGAACTCTCGATGTTTCGAGCGCTCTGGCATGTGGTGGCGAAAAAGTGCGTAGAGAGGTTCTTGGATCTCCCTCCCAACCTTTTATATGTGAAGGTTGGGTCTCGGGATTGTTCTCCAAGCCAATTACAGATAGAGACGGTTTGAATAAACCCTAGACAAGTCCTAATTCGACTAGGTCTCTTTCTTCGAATCTTGCATTGCACGTCAAGTCTTCCCTCAGGGCCGCGCCAGACGAATAACTTCATGGGCCTTGCTATCTCTTCGATGGTTATCTCTCCTGGGCCAAAACCAGGTAGGCGAATATTGAAGGCCCATTTGGCATTCCTTCATCAAGCGCAGTCAAGCCCGACATTATTTTGGTTTCTTCCTCCGACGAGCCTTCCGGGTCCAAACGCCATGTGATGAGGTTCAACCCCGGCAATGCCCATGTTTATGGGCTTTCGAGACATAGAGCGCTAGTGGGATCCGGCGAACTCGACGGCGATCAGACGAAAGCAGAAGGACACAAGTTTTACCCAGGTTTGCCCCCCTTGGTAGGGTAAAGACCTATGTCCTGCTTGTCTGACTTTATTGATGGGGTGGCTACAAAAGATGTGTTACAATGGTGACGTAGATTGGATCTAACCAAAGGCGAAGAGTTCTTGGTGTTTCGAGCGCTCCGGCGTGTGGTGGCGAAAAAGTGTGTAGAGAGTTTCTTAGTTCTCCCTCCCAACCTTTTATATGCGAAGGTTGGGTCTCGGGATTGCTCTCCAAGGCAGCTACGTACAAAGTTGGTAGGTGAAACCCTAATCGAGTCCTAATCCAACTAGGTCTTCTCCATCGAATCTCCAACTTGTGCGGCAAGTCTTGTGCCTAGGCCATGCCAGGCTGCTAGCTTCATGGACCTTTGATACGTCCAATTTGCATCACTATTTTGTATCATAATTTACTGTTATTCATTGATATATTTCATATTTAGACATGATACTGATGTTATTTCCTTTGCTTTCACATGTTTGATGATCATCGGAGGAGTTGCTGCCAGAGTCAGGATTCTGCTGGAAAAAGGACCATCAAGAGACCATATTTTGAAGATCAGGAAAATGCCAGAAAAATACCCAGAAATTATAATTTCCCAGAAGACTCAGGAAGCCAGAAGGGGGAGTCGAGAGGAGCCAGGGGGGCTCCACACGCCAGGGTGGCGCAGGCCCACCCCTAGCCGCGCGGGCCCTACGTGAGGCCACCCTGGCCCACCTCTGGTCTCGCCCCTCCGCGTACATCATCGTCCCCGAAAACCTAAATCAAAGGGGGTGCGGAGAGTTAGACACAGCCACCTCTGCGGGGCGGAGAACACCAGAGAGAGAAAGCTCTCCGGCAGGGAGAAATCTGCCGGGGAAATTCCTTCCCGGAGAGGGGAGATCGTCGCCATCGTCATCATCATCGCACTGGACTTCATCGGGATCATCATCATCATCTCCATCACCAGCACCTTCATCTTCACCATCACCACGCCATCCCGCTGTAACATCTTGAGTTGGATCTTGTTATATTCATAGGGGAAACTTTCCCGGTGTTGATTACTCTTGTAGTTGATGCTATTGAGTGGAACCGTTGAGTTAAGGTTTATGTTTAGATTGTTATTTACCATTATTTCATCTCTGATCATGATCCATATGATGTCTTGTGAGTAGTTCGTTTAGTTCTTGAGGACATGGGAGAAGTCAAGATGTTAGTAGTGAATTATTGTTGAGAAATATTTAATGGTTTGATATTGTTGTGGTGCTATTTCACTAGTGGTGTCATGTGAACGTCGACTACATGATACTTCACCATTTATGGGCCTAGTGAGATGCATTGTGTATTTGGCTACCGATTGTGGGGTTGCTGGAGTGACAGAAACCTAAACCTCCGTTGGGAAACCATTGCACCAGGGAGCGTAGGATCTCAGAGTTTAAGGCTGTGGTTAGATTTATCTTAATTACTTTATTGTATTTGCAGATGCTTGCAAGGGGTATAATCACAAGTGTGTATTTATCCTAGTAAGGGTAGTGCGCTAGCACAGGTTCACCCCCATAACACCTATCAAACCAATGAATACTATTGGCTCTATGAAGCGAAAGCTCTTGACAGAAACTCCCGTGTGTCCTCGAGAACGTTTGGTTATTATAAGTACACAACCGGCTTGTCCTTTGCTGAATAAAGGATTGGGCCACTTGCTGCAATTGTTACTACTGTCTTTTATTTACTCGCACTTTATTTACTCGTATTACCAAATACCCCTGAAAACCTGTTTGCTAGTATTTATAGTGATTCCTTGATCAAAACTGCTCATCAACACCTTCTGCTCCTCGTTGGGTTCGACACTCTTATTTATCGAAAGTACTACGATACACCCCCTATACTTGTGGGTCATCAAGACTATTTTCTGGCGCCGTTGCCGGGGAGTGTAGCGCTATTGAAGAGTGGAATTGGTAAAGGTAACCGTCGCTGTGAGTATTGTTTTTATTTTGTCTTTTATTTTACTCTCCTATGGAGAACTCTCCATTTGGTTTCCTATTTGGAAACACATCTACTACTACTGCTGCACATGCGGAGGAACCACCACCGCCACCGCCTGCTGAAATTGATCCTTTTAAAATCCCTATGAAAATTGTTGGGCGTATTATGGATAACTGCTATTCAGGGGATGGAACTGTCCATCCGGGTGATCACTTATTATTTATACATGAATTATGCGAGTTGTTCAGATGTGCAGGTATTTCACCAAGCCAGGTTAAGAAGAAATTATTCTCATTATCATTGAAAGGCAGAGCTGAAGAGTCGTATCGACTACTCCAAAATGGTCCATCTATGGCATGGGAGGATATTGTGCCTCTCTTTTATTCCAAGTTTTATCCTCCAAGTGAAATTCATAAAGACCGTAACCGGATATATAATTTTTGGCCTCATGATGGAGAGAGTATTGCCCAAGCATGGGGGAGATTGAAGTTACTAATGCTCAAATGCCCCATTCATGAGCTCCCCAATAATATTGTTATTAATAATTTTTATGCGCGGCTTACTCTTCCTGATAAGGATTATTTGGATGCTTCTTGCTTTGGATCATTTACTCATATGAAAGAAGATGCTAAGTGGAAACTTATTGACCGTATACAAGAGAATGCTGAAGGTTGGGAAAACGACAAAGGTAGGAAGTCAGGTATAAACTATGATTATGAATGCATTAAATCTTTTATGGAGACCGATGACTTTCATGGTGTTAGTGCTGCATATGGTCTTGATTCCCAAATACTTGCTAATTGTCTTAGGGCTTTTGCCTCTTACATTGATGTTCCAAAGAAAGATTGGAATAAATATCATGCGCCTTACAAAGATTCTATTAGTCATATTCCTGCTGCAGCTACTGAAGTTTGTACTGTTGATAGCATTGTGCCTGAACCTTATTTTGAGAAGACACCTTTCCCTGCTAAGGTAAAGAAGTATTCTACTTTGGTAAGTGTGTCTAATAAAAGTACTAAGAAAGCTGCAGAGCCTGATGAGCAAATTACTATTAAGTCTCCTGTAGCTATATTGAAGGATCTTGTTACTAAAGATGTAGGGGATGAATATATTCTTTTTTGTGAAGATGCTTCTAACATTCTCTCACATCCTAAAAAGCACAGGAAAGCAAGTGTTCCTGTTATTTCTGTCAGGATTGGAGATCATTGCTATTATGGTTTATGTGATATTGGTGCTAGTGCAAGTGCTATTCCCTTAGAGCTTTACAAAGAAATTATGCACGAGATAGGCGCTTGTGAACTTGAAGATATTGATGTGGTTGTTCAGCTTGCTAACAGAGAGACAGTTTGGCCTCTTGGTATTGTCCGAGATGTGGAAGTTCTTTGCGGTAAGACTAAATACCCTACTGATTTTCTAGTACTTGGTAAGGAGGCTAGTAAAACTTGTCCTATTATTTTTGGTAGACCATTTTTCAACACTTGTGGCGCCGTGATAGATTGTAAGAAGGAGAAAATTTTTACTAAGTTTAATGGAGAGTCTTATGAGTTTAATTTTTCCAAGTTTGCTAAGACTGCTTATGAAAATGACACGCCTAATGAAAATTTTCGAGTTGAGCAGCTTGCTTCTATTGCTCTTGCTCCTAATAATGCCTTGCAGCAATTCATGGAAGATCACGAAAGTGATGTTTTTAGCAAGGAAAGAGAAGAGATTGACGACATTCTTCTTCGTCAACCACCGTTACTTAAACATAATCTACCTGTGGAGGATCTTGGTACCACTTTGCCGCCTAAAGAAGATCCTGTGTTTGAATTAAAGCCTTTGCCTGATGACCTCAAATATGCTTATATAGATGATAAGAAAATATATCCTGTTATTATTAGCTCTAAACTTTCAGGAAAGGAAGAAGAAAGATTATTGGAGATATTGAGGAAACACCGAGGAGCTATGGGATATACTCTGGATGATTTAAAAGGGATTTCTCCCACTCTATGTCAGCATGCCATCAATATGGAGAAAGACGCAAAGCCAGTTGTGGAGCATCAATGCCGCCTAATTCCCAAGATGAAGGATGTGGTAAGAAATGAGGTATTAAAGCTCCTTGATGCTGGTATCATTTATCCTATTGCTGATAGTAGATGGGTTAGTCCTGTTCATGGTGTTCCTAAGAAAGGAGGTATGACTGTTGTGCCTAATGAGAATAACGAGCTTATTCCTCAAAGGGTAGTAGTTGGTTATAGAATGTGCATTGATTATAGGAAGGTAAACAAAGTTACTAAGAAAGATCATTACCCTTTACCGTTTATAGATCAAATGCTAGAAAGGTTGTCTAAGAAGACTCATTTTTGTTTCCTTGATGGTTATTCTGGTTTTTCTCAAATTGCTGTTAAGAAGGATGATCAAGAGAAAACCACTTTTACTTGCCCTTATGGAACTTATGCTTATAGACGTATGCCGTTTGGTTTATGCAATGCTCCTGCTACTTTTCAAAGATGTATGTCTGCTATTTTTCATGGTTTTTGTGAAGAAATTGTGGAGGTCTTCATGGACGATTTCTCCGTCTATGGAACTTCTTTTGATAATTGTTTGCACAACCTTGATAAAGTTTTGCAGAGGTGCGAAGAAACTAACCTTGTTCTTAATAGGGAGAAATGCCACTTTATGGTAAATGAAGGAATTGTCCTTGGACATAAAATTTCTGAAAGAGGTATTGAAGTTGACAGAGCAAAAGTGGAGGCAATTGAGAAAATGCCTTGTCCAAGAGATGTTAAAGGTATTCGTAGTATTCTTGGTCATGCTGGTTTCTATAGGAGGTTTATTAAAGATTTCTCTAAGATTTCAAAGCCTCTTACCAATCTTCTTCAAAAGGATGTACCATTTGTCTTTGATGATGATTGTAAGGAAGCTTTTGAAACTCTTAAGAAGGCTTTAACTACTGCTCCTATTGTTCAACCACCTGATTGGAATTTACCTTTTGAAATTATGTGTGATGCTAGTGATTTTGCTGTTGGTGCTGTTCTTGGACAGCGCGTTGATAATAAGTTGAATGTTATTCATTATGCTAGTAAGACTCTTGATGCTGCTCAGAAGAATTATGCTACTACTGAGAAAGAGTTTCTTGCTGTTGTTTTTGCCTGTGATAAGTTTAGATCTTACATTGTTGATTCTAAAGTTACTATTCATACTGATCACGCTGCTATTAGATATCTTATGACTAAGAAGGATGCTAAGCCTAGGCTTATTAGATGGGTGTTGCTTTTACAAGAGTTTGATTTGCATATCATAGATAGGAAAGGTGCTGAAAATCCTGTGGCTGACAACTTGTCTAGATTGGAAAACATTTCTTTTGATCCTATTCCTGTTAATGATAGTTTTCCAAATGAACAGTTGGCTGCAATAAATGTAACTTCGCGAGACCTTCCTTGGTATGCTGATTATGCTAACTTTATTGTTTCCAAGTATTTGCCTCCAACCTTTACAGCTCAGCAAAGAAGAAAATTCTTCTATGATTTGAGGCATTATTTTTGGGATGACCCACATTTATATAAAGAAGGAGTTGATGGTATTATGAGAAGATGCGTACCGGAATATGAGCAACAAGAGATATTAAGAAAATGCCATAGCAGTGCTTATGGAGGGCATCATGCTGGAGATAGAACCGCGCAGAAGGTTCTACAATCAGGTTTTTATTGGCCAACCCTCTTTAAAGATGCCAGAAGGTATGTTTTATCTTGTGATGAATGTCAAAGAGTTGGTAATATTTCTAGACGCAATGAGATGCCTATGAATTACACTCTTGTTATTGAACCGTTTGATTGTTGGGGATTTGACTTTATGGGTCCTTTTCCTCCTTCAAAAGGCTATACCCATATACTTGTTGCTGTTGATTATGTTACTAAATGGGTAGAAGCCATACCCACAAAGAGTGCCGATGGTGAGACTTCGTTAAAAATGCTTAAGGATGTTATTTTTCCTAGGTTCGGAGTGCCTAGATATCTTATGACTGACGGAGGTTCTCATTTTATTCACGGTAGTTTTAGAAAAACTCTTGCTAAGTATGATGTCAATCATAGAATTGCTTCTGCTTATCATCCCCAAACTAGTGGGCAAGTAGAGCTTTCAAATAGGGAGATCAAGTCTATCTTGCAGAAGACTGTCAATAGATCTAGGAAAAACTGGGCTAGTAAGTTAAACGACGCTTTATGGGCTTATAGAACTGCTTATAAGAATCCCATGGGTATGTCCCCTTATAAGATGGTTTACGGAAAAGCGTGTCACTTGCCCTTAGAATTAGAGCACAAAGCTTTTTGGGTAGTGAGAGAGCTTAACAGAGATTTTAAACTAGCCGGTAAGAAAAGGTTGTTAGATTTGAGTTCTCTAGATGAGTGGAGAAACGAAGCGTATGAGAATGCCAGACTTTTCAAAGAGAAAGTCAAGCAATGGCATGATACGAGAATTTTTAAGAGAGAATTTCATGTTGGTGAGAAAGTTCTTTTGTATAGGTCTCGTCTCAGATTTTTTGCAGGAAAATTACTCTCTAAATGGGAAGGACCATATGTTATTGTGGAAGTGTATCGCTCAGGTGCTATTAAGATTGCTTCATTGAAAGATGATTCTACACAAGTGGTGAATGGGCAAAGACTCAAGCATTATATTTCTGGAGATTCTTATAATGAAGATGTTGACGTTATTGAAACAGTTTCTCCGGAAGATTACATCCAATACAAATTGCAGGAACCTGCAGAGTTCGCTTTCGAATAGGTAACAGTTCTAGTCAGAAAAGTTTCGCGAAAAGTTCTTCCTTTAATATTTTTGCTGTTTTTACTAAATATGAAAAATCAAGAGACGAAAAAGGGCAGGAAAAAGAGTCCGTGTGTGTCTCACACACAGGTGGCGCGGGCCCACCCCTGGCCGCGCCACCTGGGTGTGAGAACACCTCGGAACTCTTTTCCGTCCCGGTTTCCTCCTATTACTTCGTTTCGATGTATAATTTTCGCCTATTTAACCCCCCGGAGTCCCCAAGGTCTGTATATCGTTTTCTTGTCGTGTTTTGTTTCGAGCTGTTTCTGCCAGGAGTTGATCTTAAGCTTGGGGGAATTATGGCCTCTTCAAGCGACAACAAGGGCAAAAGGCCCTATGTAGATGATCACCAGCGCCAGAAGTGGAAGGAAGCGCAAGGTTCAGGGAGAGCAAGACCCACGAACCCTGCTTTTGAAGGACCGACAAAAGCTAGACGTATCTTTTCTCATGATTTGCAGGGACCAACATATCATGTTTTGGATCTTGACTCCATGCCCGTGATAGAACACGGCATGCTGGTCACTTTTGAGTTTTGCACTCAATATCAAGCTTTGAACAGGGAGGTAAAGATGCTTCAAGAAGAGAATCTCAGGCTTCGCATGATGCAGGAATATTTCATTAATCCAAGGCTGCTTCCAATACCGCCAAAGGAGTAATTCATCATCGGTATAGGCATCTCCTTGGCTTGTTCCAAGCTTGGGGGAGTGCCGCGGTATCACATCATTACCTTTTGCTCATTTACCTTTCAAGTAGAGTCATATCATGAATAGAGAAGTTATCAAATAGAATAGTTTGCAGTTGGAAGTATCCTCCTTAGTCAGTTATCTATGTATCCCTTGGTGTGAGTTGCGGTAATGAAATATTAATGAGAAGTTTTATCGTTTACTTTTCGCACACTTTATGTTAGTCTGCAATCTCTTTTATGCGACTAGTCTTGTTGATTGGTATTGGTATCACATTGGGAGCATGAGTAGATTTAGTTGGTTTTGGCAAACCTAGCTTGGTCGGTAGCAGTTTTACCTTGAAGTTTGAGTAGAAAAGAATAAAGAAGTGCTTGCAGTTTCATCACTTCAGTTTTCCCTTATGTTTGGCTTATAAGCATTGTTATTCTTAAAGTTAAAATCGTTGCACTTTCAAGGGAGTTTGCATGATTGTTCTTATTATATGTATGTTTGTTTGTTTCATGCAACTCTTATGCTTGCTACCCAGCCTTGCTAGCCAAAAACCTGTACTGAGAGGAAATACTTCTCGTGCATCCAAATCCCAAAAGCCAAGTCACTTCCAAAGAGTCCACTATAAATTCCTATGCATGGTATTTCAAGCCATTCCAAGTAATTTTTCATGTGCTACCTTTCAAAAACTTTCAAACACTTCTCATTTTGTGCCACTGTTTTTAGCTCATGAGGACGTAGTGGATGGGTTTGTTATCTTCCATACTAAATTAAGTACCTCTCGACTAGGCAGCTTCATCTGCTCGTCATTAATTTTGCAAGGGAGCTGGTCAGACCATTATAATCTTAAAAAGAAAAAAGAAAGAAAAAGGCACTCCTCCAATGGAATGTGAAAGTTGGTCGGCACCCGATGGAATCGGTTAGCCATGGTTTGAGAAAGGAAAAAGGTGGGGAGGAGTGCAAAGCTATAAAAGAGCAACAAAGTGCCAATTAATCAAACATCTCGGAACCGCTCTCACTTGTTTAGTATGGAAGATATCAAGAACTCCGTTGCTAGTCGTTGACAAAAGCAACCACCTCTCAAAACAATTTTGCCTCTGTTTTACAAATGAAAAGCTCTAGCACATGTTTAATCCCTGCTTCCCTCTGCGAAGGGCCTATCTTTTACTTTTATATTGAGTCAACCTATTTCCCTCTGTCTCAAGCAAGCATTTGAGTTGTTATGTTTCACTCATCCATATGTTGATCCGTTTAATCATGTTTATTATCTTCCTTGTTTTGTATAATGCTTTTATCTGAAGAATATATCTTTGAAAGCTTTCTATGAATGCAAAAGTTTACTTTGTTGAGCATATAGTCTTTGCTATATTAGCTCTGTTTTTAAAGGCTCCGTTTAAAAGAAAGAATAGCTTGTTCATCGTTCTCTGACCAAGAACTAAGGTTTGCCATTGCCAATTATAGTTTACCTTGTGCATCTTTACATGTGATTCTCTTTTACCTATTGCAAGTCTACATCTTATAAAGGGAAATTGCTGTCTATTATAATTTGTGCCTTTGGTAAATGTGATGCTTCTTGCCCGTATTTTGATTATCGACACTTCACTCCATAAACCTGTGGTCATGTTTACCGAGTTTCGTTTTCACTTGGGGACAAGCGAGGTCTAAGCTTGGGGGGGTTGATACGTCCAATTTGCATCACTATTTTGTATCATAATTTACTGTTATTCATTGATATATTTCATATTTAGACATGATACTGATGTTATTTCCTTTGCTTTCACATGTTTGATGATCATCGGAGGAGTTGCTGCCAGAGTCAGGATTCTGCTGGAAAAAGGACCATCAAGAGACCATATTTTGAAGATCAGGAAAATGCCAGAAAAATACCCAGAAATTATAATTTCCCAGAAGACTCAGGAAGCCAGAAGGGGGAGTCAAGAGGAGCCAGGGGGGCTCCACACGCCAGGGTGGCGCGGGCCCACCCCTGGCCGCGCGGGCCCTACGTGAGGCCACCCTGGCCCACCTCTGGTCTCGCCCCTCCGCGTACATCATCGTCCCCGAAAACCTAAGTCAAAGGGGGTGCGGGGAGTTAGACACAGCCGCCTCTGCGGGGCGGAGAACACCAGAGAGAGAAAGCTCTCCGGCAGGGAGAAATCTGCCGGGGAAATTCCTTCCCGGAGAGGGGAGATCGTCGCCATCGTCATCATCATCGCACTGGACTTCATCGGGATCATCATCATCATCATCTCCATCACCAGCACCTTCATCTTCACCATCACCACGCCATCCCGCTGTAACATCTTGAGTTGGATCTTGTTATATTCATAGGGGAAACTTTCCCGGTGTTGATTACTCTTGTAGTTGATGCTATTGAGTGGAACCGTTGAGTTAAGGTTTATGTTCAGATTGTTATTTACCATTATTTCATCTCTGATCATGATCCATATGATGTCTTGTGAGTAGTTCATTTAGTTCTTGAGGACATGGGAGAAGTCAAGATGTTAGTAGTGAATTATTGTTGAGAAATATTTAATGGTTTGATATTGTTGTGGTGCTATTTCACTAGTGGTGTCATGTGAACGTCGACTACATGATACTTCACCATTTATGGGCCTAGTGAGATGCATTGTGTATTTGGCTACCGATTGTGGGGTTGCTGGAGTGACAGAAACCTAAACCTCCGTTGGGAAACCATTGCACCAGGGAGCGTAGGATCTCAGAGTTTAAGGCTGTGGTTAGATTTATCTTAATTACTTTCTTGTATTTGCGGATGCTTGCAAGGGGTATAATCACAAGTGTGTATTTATCCTAGTAAGGGTAGTGCGCTAGCACAGGTTCACCCCCATAACACCTATCAAACCAATGAATACTATTGGCTCTATGAAGCGAAAGCTCTTGACAGAAACTCCCGTGTGTCCTCGAGAACGTTTGGTTATTATAAGTACACAACCGGCTTGTCCTTTGCTGAATAAAGGATTGGGCCACTTGCTGCAATTGTTACTACTGTCTTTTATTTACTCGCACTTTATTTACTCGTATTACCAAATACCCCTGAAAACCTGTTTGCTAGTATTTACAGTGATTCCTTGATCAAAACTGCTCATCAACACCTTCTGCTCCTCGTTGGGTTCGACACTCTTATTTATCAAAAGTACTACGATACACCCCTTATACATGTGGGTCATCAACCTTGCTGTCCCTTCGACGATTATTCCTCCTGGGCCGAAAACCAGGTAGGCTAATATCGAGGGCCTATTTGGCGTTCCTTCGTCAGTAGCCCCCGAGTGCCTGGGATAGTCGAAGGCTATGGCAGGGACTCTAACTTGAGATCCTTCTTTATTGCACATGCTTCTTTTGCCCTATCTGGAAAAACACAAAAGCATAGCAAGCATACAAATGATTTGTTTAGTAAAAGTAGCTAATTCGAGTAGCACTCATTCCGAGCCTCGAAAATGCTTAGTTTGGTTGCTAGGGGGATTGGCATAACCGGTCTGAGACTCACGCCGGGTCCAGTTAATTGCATAGCCGCAAAAACATCGGTTAGCTTACTCAGATTCGAGTCCCCCGACTCGAACCCACGTGGGCTGGCGCTACTTCAACCCGAGCCGCGTATGGACTTATCAGGTCGAAGCCCAGTACAGTGTGAGACATTCGATGCATCCATCGAGGCAAGACTTCATACCGTAGGTATGGAAATTTTCTCGGCAGAGCGCACTTGATACGAATACTGGGCCATCTGGTGTTGTTAACCGTGGACTTACCTTCGTATTTGATATACGGCATCCGAACTGGTATATTGCCACCAAAATTCAGGCATTAAGTGCAAGCGTCGAATTAGATTCTAGAAATCTACTCTCGAGTTGAGATTGAGGCGCTGTTGACCCGGAATCAGAGGTAACCTAGGGACTGAAGCCCATGGTTAGATGCAACAACAACACTGATGGCCTGGACCGAAGAAAACGTTATTCGAGCAAACTTGTGGCACTGCAGGCTAAAAAAGGAAGAAAGAGTCAAGGGATCGGTAGCCATGACTTGAACGATAATAGGGCGTTGCCAGCTAGAAGACAATTCAAGGGATTGAAATCCACAACTCGAGGATCAAAGCGACGTGACCCGCTCAAATACGGCAGACGGGGAGAATCGAGACCCCCAATTCACGAAGCATGGAGGCACTGCTGGCCCGCAATAGACAATCCGAGGGATAAGAATCCACAACTCGAATGTAAAAATGATGCCAGCCAAACCAAAAGTTCCTTTCGAGTAGCCAGGCAGAAATACCCAACTCGAAAAGCTCTCAAGCAACTCGAAGAGCAAGATCGTTCGAAAGGTGAAATTTGCGCCCAAATAGCACAAAGAGGGCGAAAGACTTCACGGAACTCCCGGCATCAAAGAAGTTCGAATTTCAAAAGTACATACCTCGAAAATATGAGAACCCGAAGCTGAGATTATCCTTTGAGTCGAAAGGAAATTGTCCCACAGGAAATGACGTCAGTGATGACGCTTGGTTCCTTCGAGCTATCACGCCATCCTCTGCAAGGACAGCCTGACATTGACAAGACTAGACGCCATGTGGGCCCAGCAGCCGCGCGTCCTAGCTGTTGACTGAGTTTGACCGCACGTCTCGCGCGTGGGTGAAAAAAGCCCGCCGTGTCTCCTCAATTACCATGCATAGTGGAGGCCACGGCCTCCGTGGTGCTGACACGTGGACGGCCAGATTCACTTTGCCGCTTCCCCTTCGCGGCATGTGGCTAGGATGGACCAGCGATTTCCCATGGCGAGATAAAAATGACACAGGAGAAGCAACTGTTTACCCCACTCCGCTGCCGTTATCTTCTTTCTTGCACTCTGCTCCTGCGACCCGTCTCTCTTTCCTCCCATTCTCGTGAAGCTCTTGTTGAGAGCCGCCGTCATGGGTAAGAGAAGCTCAACCACAGCCGGTGCCACCGGTGGTGCCACCGCAAAGAAGACCAAGACCGCTGACGCTGACCCGCCCGCTGTTGGGGATTGGGTCCAGACCAAGATCGGAGACAAGGAGCTGGCGAGCGCCGAGAAGATAGGCCTTCTGAAGAATGATGCAGCGGAAATTCTTGCCGCCGGTCCGGAAATCATACCCCGGCCACCTGCGGGCTTCCGGGTACTTTTCCTTGCATTCCTCCTCTGGGGGCTCTCGCTCCCCCCCCCCCGCATCCTTTTCTTCAAGGTCTCCTTTTTACTTATGGGATTCAGCTTCATGATCTGAACCCCAACACTATTCTGCACATCGCGTGCTTCATCACACTCTGTGAGTGTTTCCTGGGGATCGAACCCCATTGGGCGCTCTGGCGTAGAATTTTTGTCATCAGGCGCCCACAACATTACCAAACTGGCGGCTTCAGCTTCCAAGTGCATCAAGACGTCAGTTATTTCAACCTCCAGACGCCCGAAAACAATCCTGGCTGGAGGACGAAATGGTTCTATGCCAAGGACAAATCCCTTGCCGGCCAAAGCTTCGGTCTTGATGAATTTCGACCTACCACCACCATTCGTCCCCGGGTGTCATGGAGGCACGAACTATCCGAGGAAGAGATGAAGATCACACAACCTCTGATGGAAAAGATTCAACAACTTCGGGCCACACCAAAGAAAGAGCTGTCGGGTCTCCAGCTTATCAGGACCTTCGTCGAGCGTCGAATCCAGCCGCTGGCTGAGCGAGCCCACTGTATGTGGGATTACACCGATCGCCAAGACCCGACTCAAATTTCTTCCGATGAGCTTAAGGAAGCTGAGATCGATGACGGTGTTCGATCCGTCACCAAATGGACAAAGAAGTCGATCGTACCAAAAGTCTTTGGCACCACGGCGTTCAGCAAACTAAACCCTCGCACCGAGATATGCTAACCTTGTTCTTGCTCGAATTTTCAGTCCTTGATAAATCTCCTGTCAAATTTTGATAACTGACGGGACGTGCTTTGTTCAGATTATTCTAGTGGCCCGATGCTATCCGCCTCAGCCTGAAGATGGCGAATTTCCGAGGCATGAATTTTACGAGGCTCCAGAAGAATCAGGATCTGCTGCGCCCGCGACGTCACGGGCTTCGACGATGCACGCAAATGTCGACCGAGTCGAAGATTCGGAGGAGCTTGGTGCACACTCTCCTTCCTCGGGCGGCGACGATGGCGCGGTGATTCATGCCAAACCACTGGACAGCCGTCCTCCTCCGCGAGCAGCAAAGAGGACTCTCCCAAACTTCGGCCTTGATATGTCGTAAGATTTTAGTGTCGAACTTCTTTCCTAAATGACTTCGTTTTGTGTTGATTATGTTGCGCACTTCAGATCTTCGACTGAGGAAGCTTCGGCGAGCTTGGGTGAACGCGATCGATTCCAGTTTCGACCCCATGATTCCACCCTGGAGCAGACCGCCGACTCGCAAGAGAAGGACATTGGGGACACCGCAGCGGAGGACCTCCCGAAGTTGTCGCCCCCTCCAAAGAAGAATACGGTCGAGCCTGATCTTATCCTGGTTTATTCCTCTGGCAAGCCTTCTGGTTCCAAACGCCACATAAGTCTGATAAACTTAGCTATGTGAATCTAGCATTTACCCATCAGTAGCCCCCGAGGGTGAGTCTAAGTGTTTACATCTTATTCGGAACTTTTGTCGCGATAGATTTTATTTCCTGCTTATACCGCTGACCGTCGGGTGATCAGGAATTGCTGCTCAAGCTGCCGCCGATAAAACCTCATTGAAGACTCAGATAGATGATCTTGCGGTCGAAAACTCTTCTCTGAGGGCAAAAGCTGATGGCTTGGCCGACGAGGTGACCCAGCTCAAGGCTGATTCGATGAAGGCTCAAGAGCTTGTCAATCAGTGACGAGTGGAAGCTGAGTCAAAGGAGAAGGACCTGCAACAACGCTTGCAGGCCGCCCTCGATTCCTTGCACGGTAAGTCTTATTCTCTATTTAGTATAAGGTTCATCAGGATCACCTCCATTTGCTGACTAGAGATCTCTTTTCTTGATGAAGTTGCTACCGAATTTGGTGCTGCGGCGATGGAGCCTGCTGGACTCAAGTCCAGCATTAGTAACGCTGAATGCCTTTGCCAGGAGGTGCGCGATCTTCTGGCGAAGGTGCGGTCAACACTTGACCACGTTCGCGATATTTCTGCTCCGGAATCGACGAGCAGCACTATGGCCGGCATCCTCGAGGCCTTGGCGGTTAAGTAGGATGGCGAGGACCCCTTAGTTGCTGCGATTGACCTACAGATAACTATCGGCTCCGAGTCCGTCTTCTCTATGCTGATGATGCACGGGGTTGAATTCAACGCCGACAAGGTCACGGACACATATCCGAAGGACAAGGATGGGTGCGACATTGCTCCCAAGGCCTACCTTGAACGTGCCCGAGATTTATCTGCCCGGATGATGAGCTTCTTAGCGGATAGGAATGCTAGACGGGCTGCCGCGAAGGCCAGGAAACGCAGCGCGTCGGGCGCCCCATCTAGCAGAGCCGCTAGTAGTTCAACATAGTCTAGTTGATTAGCTGATCTTGTTTGTAATGGCTGATACTCTGCCCTTTTGTTTTTGTGATGTACTTCTGAATATTGCCTGCTGTTGAGCTGACTTCGGCTCTTGCTACTTTCTTTCAAGGTATTTTATGCTTGGTTGCGCCGTGATCTGTGAATGGCTATTTTGTGACTGGGCACCCCATTTGCTGGGTATATCCGCAGGGTCTGATGCCTGGCCAGTTTCATACAAGACAGTTGGTAGCTCCCGTGCCACCGTTGAAAAGCGAGCACCCTCCACAGGTGAACTGTCGCTAATTCGACCTTTGCGAGATCAATTGAAGTCTACACAGCAAGAGCTAAAGAGGGTTACCGCCAGAGTCGACGTTGCTCTTTCCAAGGCTTCGCTAGCTGTGGATGCGGAGAAGTTCCTTCTTGGCGAGATCAAAAACCTTGGCCAGGCGATGGAGTGTAAGTCTTTTTGTCTTTGACAGATCATTCCTTGAGATAATATGCTCTGATTCTCTGATATGGCCGGTTGCAGACGCGTGTCTTGATAAGGAATCTGAAAATCGTCGTGTGGACGCGCATCTCCGAGCAGCTCAAACGTACGCAAATTTGACTGTAGACAACTTCTGGGCTGATCGCTCGAAAGCTAGGAAATTGACTGTACTCCAAGACCGGATCGCCCAAGCCGGGACGTTAGCCGAATCAAGTCGCGCTGCTCTTGCCATCGTGCACCAGGTCATGTTTCCCCTGAATGATCAACCCGAAGGCCTGCCTGCTTTGCTGAGCCGTTTTGAGAATGGAGAAGCCATATACCGATTTGTGCACGAACACCTTCGATGCGGGGCGCTGGTGGCCCTTTCCTTCGTGCGCGTCCATTATCCGGAGGTTGACATGGAGCTGTTGAAGAGGCTGCCACAGACGCCTAGCGGCCGTGTCGATATGGTCGGTCATTACTCCGCCTGTAGGTAGACCGCCGATTTCATTGCAGGACAAAATCGTTACCGAAAGCGATCAGCAAAGAGCCGGTCAAAATCCCTTGCTGAATTGATTTGTACACCATTTATGATGTGTGAACTGTGCCTTTGTGACGTTCTTTAAAGTATCTTTGCTTGCTTGTGACATGTATCCTTATGCTGTGAACCCCGGGGGTCGGAAGGCGGAGCCCCCGGGCGTAGGTCGAAGGGTGGAGCCCCCGAGCGTAGGTCGAAGGGCGGAGCCCCCGAGCATAGGTCGAAGGGTGGAGCCCCCGAGCGTAGGTCGAAGGGCGGAGCCCCCCAGCGTAGGTCCAAGGACGGAGCCCCCCAGCGTAGGTCGAAGGGCGGAGCCCCCGAGCGTAGGTCGAAGGGCGGAGCCCCCGAGCGTGGGTCGAATATTTTTAAGGCGAAGCCCCCGAGCGTGGGTCGAATATTTTTAAGGCGAAGCCCCCGAGCGTGGGTATGCGTAAATGTTGACTCATAAATTGAGGAATTGTACTTTATTGCATGGTGCCGAAGGCACAGTATTGAGCGTGGACTGCTACCAACGCTTGATTACAGGGGAGAAAGGAGAGACAGAAGAGCTCTACACGCTAAGGGTAGAAGCAGCGCAGCTGCGTGGCGTTCCACGAGTTCTTCTCGTCCACCCCTGTCTTGTGGTCGCATAGCCGATATGCCCCTCCTGGGATGGCTTCATGGACGAGATATGGACCTTCCCACGGCGACTCAAGTTTTGACGTGCTTGTCTGCTTGAGGCGAAGGACCAGGTTGCCGGGTTCAAAAGACCGTCCGCGTACCCGTCTGCTGTGGTAATTGCGGAGGTTTTGCTGGTAGACCGATGAACGGACGAGGGCGACGTCCCGAGCTTCATCCAGCAGATCGAGGGCGTCTTCAAGCGCTGCTTGCGCGTCTTCTTCGACATAGGCTACTACGCGAGGTGCGCCGTAACGTACGTCCGTTGGAAGCATTGCCTCTGCCCCGAAGAGCAGGAAGAACGGCGTGTAGCCCGTGGAGGAGTTGGGTGTTGTCCGCAGACTCCAAAGGACCAAAGGCAGCTCTTTGACCCAAGCGCCTACTGCGCGCTTGAGGGGCCGAAGGAGGCGTTTCTTCATGCCCGCGGAGATGAGCCCGTTGGCCTTTTCGACCTGACCGTTGGACTTGGGATGTGCCACTGACGCGTACTTGATCTTGATGCCGAACTCTTTGGCGAAGTCTTGAAATTGGCCCGAGGTGAAGTTCGTGCCGTTGTTCGTGATAATGCTATTAGGTACTCCGTACCCGTAGATAATGGACTTGAAGAACTTGACCGCCATAGTCGCCTCTTGGTTGGTGACGGGGACCGCTTCGATCCACTTGGAAAACTTGTCGATGGCAACCAGCAGGTAAGTGTGGTTCCCTCCAGATGATTTGGGCAGAGGCCCTACTTGATCGAGCCCCCATTGCGCGAAGGGCCAAGCGACGGGTATGGTGCGCAGCTCTGAGGCGGGCGCGTGAGGCTTCGTGGCGAATCGTTGGCATGCTTCACAATGCTGGACGATGTTCTTGGCGTCGTGGAGGGCCGAGAGCCAGTAGAATCCTGATCGAAGAGCCTTAGCGACGAGGGTTTGACTGCTGGCGTGGTGCCCGCAGGTTCCTTCATGAATGTCCTGAAGGAGAGCAATTCCATCTTTGGGTGATATGCATCATTGGAGGACCCCTGTAGTACTGCGCTTGTAAAGCTCTCCGTTGATTATTGTGAAGGCCTTGGAACGCCGCATGATCTGCCGACGATGGATGGTATCTTCTGGAATTCTCCCCGTGTCAGGTAAGCCAGGTATGGCTTCGTCCAGACCGCTTCGACGAGCATGACTGTGGCCGTTTCCTTGGATGGGTCTTCTGTTCCTGCTGCTTGGGGTGGGATCTTGGTTTTTAGTCTCCGAGTGTGTTGCTAACGCCGGGTCAATGGCCGGCTTGATCTTGACTGAGCGCTCGAAGATCTCTTCGAAGAAAACTCCTGGTGGTATCGGTAAGCATTTGGATCCGATATTGGCCAGGTTGTCAGCCTCTTCGTTGCTTTCTCTGCTTATGTGGGTCACCTCGCAGCCCTCGAGGTTCCCTTCCATCTTGTCGTACATTGCGCGGTACGCGATCATGTTTGCACAGGTTGCGTCGCATTCCTTCATGACTTGCTGGGCGATGAGGTTCGAGTTGCCATGGATCTTGATACGGGTGGCACCACAGGCTTTTGCCATACGCATGCCGTGCAGAACGGCTTCGTACTCAGCTTCATTATTCGAGGGGTTTCCGAAGCGCATACATAAAACGTAGCGCATCTTGTCTCCTTGAGGTGACACGAGGACCACTCGTGCTCCTGCTCCCGAAACTCGTTTGGACCCATCGACGTATATAGTCCAGCAGTTCGACAAGTCCGGGAGTTCTGGCATCTGTGCTTCGGTCCATTCGGCGATAAAATCTGGCAGGACTTGCGACTTGATCACTGACTGCCGCTGGTATGTGATCTCCTAGGGTCCCAAGGTGATTCCCCAGAGCGAAATGTGCCCCGTGGCGTCGGGGTTTTGAGTATGCTGGATACTGGGGTCGAGGCCACTACTATGATGGAGTGGCACTCAAAGTAGTGCGGCAGCTTTTTCCCTGTCATGTAGATGGCGTATGCCAACTTCTGGTAATGGGGGTACCTTTGCTTGGTTGGAGACAGGACCTCGCTGAGATAATACACTGGCCTTTGCACTCTGTGCTCCTTGCCATCTTCTGCGTGCTCGACCACCAAAGCAGAACTGACCACCTAATTGGTTGCAGCGATGTACAACAGCATTGGTTCTTTCTCGCGAGGAGTGACTAGGACTGGGGACGTCGAAAGGCGACGCTTGAGGTCGTCGAACGCGGCATGCGCCTCTTCCGTCTAGGTGAGTTTGTCCATCTTTCGGAGGAGACGATAGAAGGGTAGAGCCTTTTTGTCGAGCGTGCTTATGAAGCGGCTAAGTGCTCCTAGATGACCTGTCAGCTGCTGGACATGTCGAAGCATTCTTGGCGGCTGCATGTTGATGATGGCCTGTATCTTCTCCGGATTGCCCTCGATTCCTCTCTCAGAGATGAGGTACCCCAACAGCTGGCCTGTAGGTACTCCGAATGAGCACTTCTTCGGGTTGAGCTTGATGTTGTATCGATCGAGGTTGGCGAAGGTTTCACGCAGATCGTCGAGTAGGCTGTCCGCCTTCGCGGACTTGATGACAATGTCGTCGACGTAGACCTCGACGTTGCGGCCGATTTGTTCCTTCAGGCACGCTTGCATACACCGTTGATAGGTGGCACCTGCGTTCTTCAGCCCGAAAGGCATCGTCTTGTAGCAATATACCTCGTGCAGGGTGATGAATGCCGTCTTGTGTTTGTCTTCGACCTTTAGCCGTATCTGGTTGTATCCAGAATATGCGTCGAGGAACAAGAGGCGCTCGCAGCCAGCGGTGGAATCGATGATCTGGTCGATTTGAGGGAGTGGAAAGTAGTCTTTCGGACAATGCTTATTTAATGTCGTGAAGTCGATGCACATCCTGTAGATCTTGGTGTCCTTCTTCTCCACCATGACTGGTGGGGAGAGCAATGTGGCCTCCTTTATTTCCCTGATGAATTTCGCCTCAAGGAGGCGATTTATCTCTTCGCCCATCGACTGGGCCTTCTCCGGATTGTAGCGGCGCATCGACTGTTTGATGGGCTTTGCGTTAGGGAAAATCTTCAATTCATGCTCGGCGAATTCCCTGGGGATGCCTGGCATATCTTGTGGACACCAGGCGAACATCCTCTAGTGCTCACGGAGGAACTCGACGAGCGCGCTTTCCTATGCGGGGGAGAGGGAATTTGACACCCGCGCAGTCTTAGAGGGATCTGTCGGGTGGATCTGGTGCTCTCGGATGTCTTTGCTGGCGTCGAATGACAGTGCCGGGGCGTTCTGCTGCGCCGGCGGATCGATGTCCATGTTGGTGCTTTCCCTGATGTGGTTGAGCTCTTCGTGTACTCCAAACGTGTGGGACATGCTGTTGAAGTCCTTGTCAGAATTTTCAGAGTGGGTGAAGCTACCGCTGATCATTAGTGGTCCTCTGTTTGCGGGCATCCGCAGCTTGAGGTAAGCATAGTGCGGCACCGCCATAAATCAAGCAAACGCTGGTCACCCGAGGATAGCGTGGTACTGCGAGGGCCAATCGATGACCTCAAACTCGATCTTCTACTTCCTGAAGTTTGCCGGAGTGCCGAAAATGACGTCTAGGTGTATCGCCCCTAGTGGGTACGTCGGCTTCCCTGGGACGATTTCGTGGAAGGATGTCTTTGTCGGCAGGAGATTGTCCATCGGGATCTTGATCTTCCGTAGCGTGTCCGCATAGATGAGGTTTAAGCTGCTCCCTCCATCCATGAACACTTTTTTGGAGGTGAAACCTCCCATCAGCGCTTCGAGGACCAAGGCATGGTGACAAGGGCATAGATAATAGAGCCCGTTAGTTGAGTACCCTTGAGACCCGTTAAGCTAGGCCCAATTGTAATACTAGTCAAAATACGAGTTCTTACCGTATGTCGATATTGTAATCTGTATCGGACCCCTCCCGATCCTTGAGACCTGGCCACCTATATATAGGGGCCAGGAGAGGACGGTGAGGGACAGATTGAAAGCAAGCCAAAGTTCACCTTACGTTTACTTTCGATACAACCTTGTTTGACTGATTTACCTTCGAGTTCATCCAACGCCCTATTCCCCCGATCCTAAGTCCTTCATCTAGGACATTTGTCGAGTTAACCCTTGTCAATTGGCGCCGACCGTGGGGACCAGGGGTGTTGGAATCATGGACTCGACGACTTTTAGCTTTTAGCCAACAGTAATCCAGAAGTCGACGAAAACCAGATATTCTTCAGAACTATCGATTTTCAACCTCACCAGCCAAGCTTCACTCCAGTATTTCAGAGTATGGTTCAAGACATGGACCTGACGATCGGAAGTCTAAACTTTTGCGTCAGATCTTTAGGTTTGATTCGCCTCTCAGATCCGGCGAAACCGGATCCGTTGGCAAGCGAAACCAAAACCATAGCAATGGAAGAATCATCAACAGGTTCATCCAGCGAGGCAAACTCGCCGGTCAGCCTCGCAACAAAAGAACATACAGAAGGGAGAAGCGCGGAAGTCGACAAAACAATGACAAACTTTGAGATAGAAGATCAACTCGAAGATCTCGCGATCAGTCATGACGATATTTCGGATCAATCGACAGACACTTGGCAGACAGGGTTAGAGCTTCATGAGGATGACGAATCAATCTTCTCAAGCTTTAGCAGCAAGTTCGACAACCAGTATCAAGTACTCGCGATCATAGGAGACAACTCAGAAGAACTTGACGAGAACAACAACCCAGTGCTTAACCCAGCAAATCTAAACAGAGGAGCAAATCATCTAGCAGAAGGAGAAACAACAGACTCTTTGGCCAACAGGGAAAAAGTGTGACTATCGGCCGATGAGTGGAAAATAATCAAAACAGCCATAGATCACGGCGTACCAATCCCATCAGATGCAGGTCAAAATATGTTGTTAGGATATCATTATGCCCTGCGATAACAAGCCAAGCAACTAGCGAGAGAAAGAAGCAAAATACAAAAGAGGAAGGATTCAGCCATTGCAGCAAGCATAGCTCTTCACAAAGCACGCAGCGATGCATCTTACACAAACAACAGGAGGCACCGCCGGCATGGGTCAAGATTCGAAAACCTCGAGTACTCAGAAAGGCAAAGTATCTCCAAAAACCTCAACTCGTCCTTCCTATCGGTCGATGAGCAAGGAAACATTATACCAAAGACTCCTGAAGCAGCACTGGTGGCAGCTCAAGCATACCTACATACAACACGACCAAGTCCAGGAGACCCAAGGGAACACATGCATAGGGTAGCACTACAAGGATTGAAGGTGGTAGGCAACAAATTATCAGCAAAAGAAGAGGAGGCATATCGCAACAAAGGAACCCATAAACTAAGATCACCACGACGTCACAATAGTCCTCGGCACAAAAGTGGTAGTCGACGATCTAGAACACCATCACCAAAACGACACAGAAGCCCACAGCACGGAGGAACCCGAAGATCCAGGACCCCAAGCAAAGCATACGATTACGAGGATGACGAAAAGGAGATGGGGGCATCATGCTTTACCCACAGGGTTCGCACCACACCAGTACCAAAAGGTTTTAAATTACCCCATTATCAGCAAAAATACGATGGATCCCAGGAGCCACAGTCATGGCTCTCGGATTATTTGCAAGCAGTAAAAATATTAGGAGGAACCAAGGAAACAGCCATTCAAAGTTTGCAATTACACCTCACCGGTGCGGCAAGGTCATGGTTAAGAAAATTAGAAAAAGAAACAATTGGAAGCTGGGAAGAGCTCACAAAGCAATTTACGAGCAACTTCAAGTCGACATACAAACGGCCAGCATCCATAGAAGAAGTCAAAGCCTGTGTGCAGCAACGCAATGAGACATTAAGGGCATATATACAAAGATGGAGTATCATCAAAAACTTAGCAGTTGAAGTTTCAGATAAAAGAGCAATAGATGCCTTCACGCACGGGTTATGGCGAGGAGACCTAGTCAAAGAGATGGGCAGAATCAAGCCAAAAACAGTATCTGATTTAATGGACATAGCAAACAGATTTGTAGACAAAGAAGATGCCTGCAACAACAAGCAAACAAGGTCACCAGAAGATGACAGAAGAAACAAGTACAGTAGCCAAAGGAGAAGATCCCGCAACTATGATAACTACGGTTCTCATAGCCAAGTAGCAGCGGGTTACAAAGACAATAGTTATCAAGACAAAGATCGCAGGAGTTCGGGATACCGAAGTTACGGAAGAGAAGATTATGGAAGCAGCAAAAAATTCCTGCCAAAGGAGTCACAAGAATACAACCCATCACTAGACGATATGCTCAATGGGCCAAGCCATATACACTCAGCGTTCGTCGATGGAAAAAGAGTGTCCAGGCACGCAATGAAAGATTGCACAACATTCTTGAAACTCCAAGAAGCAGCAACGCGCAAACAAGTCGACGCAAGGAAGCAAGGATACGAAGGGAACACAAACAGTGCACCTGTAACAACTCAACAAGCAAACAATGGGAACCTTCAGGGGAAAAACCAACCAAATCAAGGACACGACAACGATGACGGATATATCCCATCCAAAGGACACATCTCAGCAATGATACAACCAGTGCCTAAGTCGAACAAAGAGGAAAAGAGCATAACCCGACAAGTCAACCTAGCAGTAACATCACCTCCAGCAGCGACAGAATATTTACACTGGTCAGAGCAACCAATAGAGTTCAGCAGAGAAGACCACCTCATAACAGTACCTCGGCCAGGAAACGCGCCTCAGGTACTCAAAGCTCAAATCAGCACATACGACGTCGACAGAATATTCATGGACGCAGGAAGCGGAATAAATTTGATATATGCAAAAACACTCAGAGCAATGCATATATCACTAGAGTTCCTGAAGCCGACAGATTGTTCCTTCCATGGGATTGTACCAGGAAGTGCCAACTATCCACTAGGTCGGATAGCACTCAATGTTTGCTTCGGCAACCGCCAAAACTACAGAAGAGAAAAGCTAGATTTCGAAGTCATGGACTGGCCATCATAGTACCACGCAATCCTCGGACGACCCGCGTTTTCGCGATTCATGGCAGTATGATACAACTCCAACGTATCTATAATTTTTTATGCTCCATGCTTGTTTTTACACCATTTGCCTAATGTTTCGTTACACTTCGTGGCACTTTTATGCATTTTCTGGAACTAACCTACTAACAAGTCGCCACAGTGCCAGTTCCCTGTTTTCTGCTGTTTTTGTGTTTCAGAAAAGCTACACAGGAAATATTCTCGGAATTGGACGAAACCAAAGCCAGTCATCCAGAAATCCACCGAAGCTTCTAGAGAACCGAAGAGGAGATAGAGTGGGGCCACGAGAGCCCCACACACTAGGGCGGCGCGACCCAGCCCCTGGCCGCGCCCCCTATGTGTGAGGATGCCTCGGTCCACTTCTGACGATGCCCCTTCGCCTATAAAGACCCCCCGACGGGAAAAACCTAAGTACCCGATCAATTTTCCAGAACACATCGCGATCCGCTGCCGCCGTCGACCCGAAGATTGGGAGGGTCCAGAAGCTCTTCCCGGCACCCTGCCGGAGAGGGGAATCGCCACCGAAGGTCTTCTTCATCGCCATGCTTGCCTCCGGAGCGATGAGTGAGTAGTCTACCTTGGACTATGGGTCCATAGCAGTAGCTAGATGGTTGTCTTCTCCACCATGTGCTTCATGTTTAGATCTCATGAGCTGCCCTACATGATTAAGATCACCGTTATGTAATTCTACATGTTGTGTTTGTTGGGATCCGATGAATATTGGTGTTATGATTGAGTTGCTATACTGAAATATATATGTTATCTCTATGTTGTTTATGATCTTGCATGCTCTCCGTTGTTAATAGCTATCTTGGCCGAGTAGTTGCTAGTAACTCCAAGAGGGGGTATTTATGCTCGATAGTTGGGTTCATGCCTCTATTTAATCTGGGGGAGTGACAGAAACCTCTAAGGTTGTAGATGTGATGTTGCCACTAGGGAGAAAACAACATTCATATGCTCGAGGGCATATGCTTTGTTTACATTACACACTTTGCTTAATGCAATTATCTGTTGTTCGCAACTTAATACTCATGGGGTGTTCGGATGATATTCCCGTGATTGGATTATTAGTCATAGATGCAGTTGGATGGCGGTCTATGTATTTTGTTGTAATGCCCAGAGTAAATCGCATAGTGATCTTCTTGACATATCACGTTATCTTTACTCTATCAATTGCCCAACTGTAATTTGTTTACACAGCATGTGTTATTTATCTTATGGAGAGACACCACTAGTGAACTGTGGATCTCGGTCCTATTTCCATCATATTGCTATCACCTATTTACTTTACTCGCACTGTTTACTTTACTCGCATACTTCTACTGTTTTCCACTCGATACGCTCATACCCTTTGTTTCAAGCAAACCGGTGAGATTGACAACCTCATCATAAGTTGGGAGCAAAGTACTTGGTTGTGTTGTGTGCAGGTTCCACGTTGCTGCTCGCAAAGCAAAGCTTGGACGAGGTGCCATATAAATTGTCCGGAGCTGTCGCGAAGCTTGCAAGCATCACCTTCAGTCATTTGTCTGCTCCTCTCCTGTTCGATAAATCTTGGTTTCTAACTGAGGGAAAAGCTTGCTGCTGTGCTCATCACACCTTCCGCTTGGGGTTCCCAGCCGACTAGTTATAGTCATCATCATCAACTACATGCCAGCCATCAAGCCCTTTTCTGGCGCCGTTCCCGGGGAAGAAGTAGAAGACTTCTGCAAGGGGAGTTTTTCGCACGCACATCCTTTACTTTGTTTTAAGTTTTGCTTTACTTTATTTTTACTTGCATTGTTTTATATCAAAAACCCAAAAAAATTAGTTTACTTTATAGTTGCTTTTATCTACTTGCTTTTAGTTCATCATGTTGTTCCCTAAGTATGTTTTGGAGGACCTCTCAGTAGGTAGTGGTGCAATTATTGGGAAAGATAACATTGAGGAGTTCTTTAATCACATTAGTATGCATAAAGCAGTTGAGGAAAAGTCTTTGGTTGAGCTAGCTCCTAGTTATGAAGTTGCTTCTGCTTATTTAGTTCACATGTTAGAAGCTAGGTTTGCTAGCCTTAATCCTTTTATGCAATACATGTTCCTTAAGCTTCATGAAATTGAGGATCCCGAAAAGAAAGCTTTTATCTTGGAAACTTTGCGCATAGAATTTAGAGATGTTGCTATTGAAGCTAGGAAAGTTCTTAAGCATTTTAATAAACTCGGTTCACCTATAAAGGTTATTAGTACAAACAATGAAGGAACCGAAATACCTATACCTAGCAAGCTCTTGGGATTGTATGAAGCTTTCGAAAATAATTTTGAATGGATCTGTCCCAAAAATCTTTTTAGTGATTTGAGTGAACCAAAGCGTGATCACAATGGGTCTTCAAAAACTTATGTGGATGAAATACAATGCCTTATTTACAAGACCTCTGCAGTTGATCTTAATGCTCCTTCTAAAAATACTTGATTCGCAATTTTCTGTGCCTAGCTCAAAGGCGTTAAAGAAAAGCACTCTTGGGAGATAACCCAATGTTTTATTTTCAGTACTTTTTCTTTTATTTGAGTCTTGGAAGTCATTACTACTGTAATGACCTCTCCTTATCATTTTTATTTTATTTTTGTGCCAAGAGAAGCCTCTAATTTGAGTGAGGTAAATATTTGGGGATGTTGCTGTCCTGAAACTGTTTTTGGTGCTGTACCGTAAAAATTCGTGAAAATTCTCTGTATATCTTTTCGACCTGCGATTTCTCGTGCATATGCCCCAGGTTATATCCAAACTTTCATTAGTTGAACACTTTTTGATTTGAGCAACAGAAAACCCCTTAAAAAATCGGCCTTTATCAGCTGTTCTGTTTTGACAGATTTCTGCCACTATTCGTTTTTGCCGCTTTATCGCTTTCTTTTCGAGTTCTTTTGATCACAGAACTTTTGGGGAAGTTGCTACAGTAGTATATACTTTATATGTGGTGGTTTTGGGTTCAAACCTGAAGCAAAAAAGGGTTGATTATTTGTTATGCTTACACTAATGTTGCTAATAGATTTGTGTTTAGTTTTGTATGAAGGAAGTTTTCAAGTGTAGGGATTGGAGAATGATGAGATGAGTTGAAGAATGGACAAAAGCTCAAGCTTGGGGATGTCCATGCATCACCCCAAGAAATATCCAAGAAGTACAAGCGTCAAAGCTTCGGGATGCCCCCGAGGCACACCTTCTTCATCGGCAAAAATCAGGTCACCTTTCAAGACACTATATTTTTATTGCTTCATGCACTATGCATTTTTCTTGGAGCGTCAATTGTTTTAGTTTTCATTATTAGTTTTGTTTTGTTTGCTGCAATAAATGATTGGACCCCAACAAATTTCTTTTGGAGAAGTTGCCTTGCTTTTCATTTGCCAAGAACGCTCTAGTTTTCACTCTTATCAAAAACCGAGTGTTCGTCTTTTTCTGCTACTGCTTTTGGTTTTCGTTTTCACCTTGATATGCGTTCAGATCTTCTTATATTTATTGATCAAGGTGTTTTTTTGCCTCTGGACCATGTTGGTTTTCCTCAAAAGAGTTGGATTAAAAAGTTCGAATGGTGTTGGAAATGAGAAAAAGCTTTATGCAAAAAAGTGGTACAAGAAGGAGCTTGTGTAGACTGCGGCTTAGGCTTTTTCATGTCATGCTTGATGTCTTTTTGATAGTATGCTTAGTGGTTTTGCAGTAGCATGACTTGTCTCAAATAACTGAGATTGCTTAATGAGCCTTTGAAAAAATCATGCGTTGTTTTAATTATTTGGAAGCATTATTTTGGTTTTCTCCTTGATGCTTTATTTGGGTTGACTTGGCGCATGCTCACACATGTTAGACTCTTACAAAGTCGCCAATAGCCTCTATGATTGTAGCGACCCAACCCGTTAAAAACGGATTGAATCCTGTGCATATAAGTGCTAGTCCCTGGATCATTAGCTAGCACACACAGTAGATGTATAAAAAAGTACCAATGCATCAAATTTATTACATCGTATGATCCAAGAATATAATTATTACAAAAGGGCTTAGCATCGATGGCTGGCTCACAAATAATAGTTCAACATAGCAAATAAATAAAGCTCCATTACTCCACAAAAACCACTGGGTGGAGACTCGCGACCTAAATGATATAAATCAATCGTCCTCAGAATAATAACCTGCAACATAAAAGGTTGCAGCCACGAATGGTCAATACACTTGGAATGGTATTGGCAAGATGTCACTATGGTGGATATCAATGGCGACCTATAATACATGCACATTTGGCTGGTGGAGTTCAGGCTCTTTGCATAAAGCGATATATTTTCTCCTACTTTTCAAATCACTTTTATTAAAAAAAAACAACTAAGAACACATTGAATCACTCAAGTGCTCCTATTAAATTCTAAGGACACATTGATTCACTCAAGTGCTCCTAACCCATTGTTCACCCATCAAATTTTATTAAAGAAATTAGAGTGATGAGATCCTTCAACTGCTTCATGAGAAGTTGCTCAAATTGTCCGTTACCGGGGACACGGCTAAGTACTTAGTTTTTGACACTCCGCAGAGGTTAGTACACTTTCACCATGTAACACCCGCGAATTTATCACAAATCCGAAGTGCCCGTTATGCATTCCACCACAATCCCAGAATCATTGTTGTGATACACATAACGTAGTTGGTAACCAGTTCCATAGACATTACAATATGATGGTTCAAATACAATGGTCATAGTGACCAAGTTCATACCACAACACAATATAGCAGCGGAAATAACGTCTTCGGGTCCATGCCTTCACCCTCCAGGCAATGGCGACTCAGGAGACGATCTTAGTTCTAATACTCTTCTTCATACCCTTCCTCCGGATACTCTTCCCCATAGTCTGGCCAAGTTGATAGCCAGGGACACAGCCATGAGTACATTGGATGCACTCGCAAACCATCTTATAAAAGAGATGATGAAGTAGATATGCAAGTTGATATGGTGGACTAAGCACTAAGTTTATTTGCACAAGCTAGTTTTATTTCCCAAGAATATTCATTATTAGAAGAGAAGATTTAATTCTCTAAGCAAATCTAAAGAGGAACTT
Organism: Dactylis glomerata; assembly: GCA_007115705.1. Taxonomy (NCBI): domain Eukaryota; kingdom Viridiplantae; phylum Streptophyta; class Magnoliopsida; order Poales; family Poaceae; genus Dactylis; species Dactylis glomerata. Next base: position 1,601,723 of record QXEO01000700.1, on the reverse strand, counting down.
CAAGTGTGTCAATATCAATGTCAAGTCAAGTCATTCACCAAGTTCACCATAAGTTATTATCATTCTTGACAAAAGTCAAGTACAGCTTGCCAACTGTCCATGACCGCGGACGCGGCTATTCGAATAGTTTTGAAACCTCTGCAGAGGGGTACACTTTACCCACAAGATTCGATACATCTGCCGGGAGAAATCCACGGATCGTCATACGCAGAGTATGCGAGGTTCAGATAATCAAACAAACTCTTTCACTTGTCTACTCTAGTATCGGATCCTTCCCTAAGAGTCCATTCTGGCACTCATAGTTTTGCCTGCTGCAGAGTGCTGCATGAATGGAATTTCCACTCGGTTCGAAAGTACCCGCGCACGGTGTACTTCTATAAAGGATGATACAAGGCCTCCCATACTAGGGTAAACAAGCTACGGACTAAGCCCTTTCCCATTTAGGGGTAATGTGGTCGTACGGTATGGTTGGCTCACATAGTACATCACTTAGTATCATTTGGCAAATACATTCCATAGTCCTTAGTCAAGATTATTTCCCTTCATAAAACCATCATGGATGAGAGGTCCCCCAATTCAAGTGTTCAAGTTTAAGTCACCAAGTTCAAATGGGGTTCCTCCTAGAGAGGGCCTCAATTTTATTAGCGACTAAGCAACTACATTGAGTAATGATACCACTAAATAGGGTTTGATAAACTCAGCTTGATGCTCTTGCTAAACAAGATATCACTACACCTCTATCATTCTACTCTAGCAATTCAATCATGCAATTTACTTAAAACAAGTAGAATGCAATAGTAAAACTAGGTATTTGGAGTATGATTCAAAAGATGGCTTGCCTTGGTTGGCAAAGTGTCTGGGGTATTCTTCTTCTTCTTGATAATATTCCCCCTCAATATCCTCCTCAGCAACACTAGCGTCTAATAACGAATAAACACAAAACACACAATCACTACACAATGCTAACCACATACCAAGCACACATACTTGTTTTCAAACAATAGCCTTCATGTTGGATTTTATTTGAATTGGTTTGCAAGTTTCCTTCCAAGTTTGCATTGAGTGTGCAAGTTAAATTGTTCTACCATGTGCCATGTGTGGTTTACTTTTTAAGTATGGGTATGAAGCTAGGGTATTAGGGCTAGTTTAAGTGAGGATTGACTACTTAAGTGAATTGGTGTTGAGGGCAAAACTAATTCTAGGTGTATAATAGAAATCTATCATTTTATGTTACCAACTAGGATTGGATTAAGGTCTAATTGGTACCACTAACAAGGTTGGAGTTGATTAATGTTGACTAAACAGTAGGGGAGTTAATTAGTGAGTTCACAAACCAAGTTTCATAATTTTAGGAGGCTTAAACAATTTTCTAGAATTTTCCTATGATTAATAAAGCTATGGTCAAAGTATTCTTATTTATTTAAATCCCTAACTCAAATTTAATTCTAACTAGTTTCAGAGGGTAGAGCATTTCCTAAGCTTTCCAACGCATAATCATTTGCTAAAAATGGATTTCTAAATCTCTTGGAATTAAAGTTTGAAAATCATCTCTGAAACTTATTTGAAATAATTCAAACGGGCGGGAAATTAAATAAAAACGAAACAGACCGAAACCAACTGAACCGGGCCGAATCCAGCCGAAACCCGAACGGGCCGGCCCGATACCGCTTCGCTCTGGGCGGGAAATGTTTCAAACGGCGCTGACAGGTGGGGCCTACTGGTCAGATTACTTAACCGCACCGAACCGGTACGCTACCGACGGATTCTAATCCAACGGCGCTGGTGCGTCGTGTTCGACGGGGAGGGTGGAGCTCACCTGCGCGCAGAGAAGAAGACGACGGCGACGGCGGCGAGCGTAGAGGAAGCAGAGCTTGACTGTGATGAGCGGAAAGGACTCCGGCGAGTCTCCTCCACCAATTCCCGGCGTCCGCTCGTCCAGCGGCGGCCCAACGCGGCGGCGCCTTCCGCGTCCAGTACCTCGCCGGTGAGGCTGGCGACGTCGAACGAGAGCGAGCTGGAGGGAGAGAAGTTGTCTGGGAGATAGCTGGGAGTGGTGTGAGCTCGTTCGTTTGATCGGCGGGGGCTTTTATAGGCCAGAGAGACGAGGGCGAAGGTGTCCAGTAGCTCGCCAGTGCGGGGGCCCTGGCGACGTGCGTCGAGCAACACCGGGCACGGCGGCCTTGCGAGCGTGCTGGAGGGGTTTTGCCTCGGCGACGGAGTGCTGTGGGTCGGCTCTGGCGAGGTCACGGCGGTCGGTGACGTGCAGGGAGCAGAGGGAGAAGAGAGGGGGTCCTGGGCGCGTTCTTCTTCTCCTCCACTTCTCATGGCTCGGGTCGGGGCAGAGGGGGCTGGGCTCGACCGCGGACGTCTCCACGAGCATGGCTACAGGGGCGAGACGAACGGCGACAGTGAAGCTCACAGTAAACTCAATTTTCTCGATTTTTGCCTGCCAAGTGCTCGACATAATGCTCGCAAGAAATTCAAATTCGAATTTTTGAATTTTTTTACTTTGGGTGGTCAACATATTGGATAAGGGTTCCAGAGCTATTTTTGTTCTGAAGAAATAGGATGTTTTGCAGAAATCTTATTTCAAATTTGAAGTTTGGTCACTGATTCAGATTCTAACTTTGGCTGATGTTTGAGTTGAGTTACACTTTGAATTTTGGTTTGAGACTTCTTGGTTGAGTTAGTAGGCAACTTGGTCAAGCTCAACCAACTGACCACACCTTTGCTTGAGTTACAGATTTCTTATTCTAAGGGTCCAAAGTAGGGTAGTCAATAACAATTTCTAGATCAACTTTTTCTTCTCTTTTTCTTTCTTTCTTTTATTTCTGGTTTCTTTGGCTCTTATAATTCTTCTCTAATGTTTCTGTGGGTTAAGTTAGAACTAACTAACTATTGCACAACAATTCAATACACACATAAAATTATAAAATACATATCATAGAAAATACATGCATACATGCAATAATAGCTAAAAAGTTTTATCTTGGCCCAAAATTTGGCACTTTAATTAATAGGAAGTGGGTTACAAATTTCTGAGTTGTTACAATCTTCCCCCCTTAAAAAGAATCTTGTCCCCGAGATTCACTAATTAAGAACTGAAAAGTTGGGAAAACTCTTTCTGAAGGTAATCTTCTCGTTCCCAAGTGGCTTCATCTTCGGTGTGATTACTCCACTGAACTTTCAGAAACTTGATGCTTCGGGTTCGAGTGGTTCGATAAGCTTCCTCGAGGATACGGGTAGGCACTTCATGATAGGTCAAATCCTTATTGATGTCCACAGAGCGGTGATCAATATTCTTGAAGGTTTCTGGCTTCTCCGGAACTTCAAGACATTTCCGAAGTAAAGACACGTGAAAGACATCGTGCACTTCAAACAGTTCAGGGGGCATTCCTAACTGATAAGACACTTCTCCTTTGCGGCTGAGTACCTTGAAGGGTCCAATATACCTTGGTGCAAGCTTTCCTTTTACTTGGAATCTTTGCATTCCTTTGAGAGGGGATACTCTAAGATAAACAAAATCTCCAATTTTGAAGATCAGTTCTCTACGTCTCTTGTCGGCATAACTCTTTTGTCTCGACTGGGCTGCCTTGAGGAATTCACGAATCATGCGAACCTTCTCTTCGGCCTCTTGCAGAATGTCCGGTCCAAATATCTGACTGTCTCCAGTTTTTGACCAATTCAAAGGGGTACGACACTTTCTTCCATATAAAGCTTCAAATGGGGCCATTTGCAAACTGGCTTGATAACTGTTGTTGTAGGAAAACTCCGCGAAAGGCAGACAATCTACCCACTTGGCTCCATAGGCTAGAACACAGGCTCTCAACATATCTTTAAGTATTTGATTTACTCTTTCAGTCTGTCCATCAGTCTGAGGGTGGTAAGCTGTGCTAAAAGCTAATTTGGTTCCCAAGGCTTGATGCAAACTTCTCCAAATCTTGAGGTGAATTGGGTTCCTCGATCGGAAACTATGGTTTTAGGGACTCCATGCAAACTAACGATTCTGGATAGATAAAGATCTGCCAGCTGTCCTGAGGTATAAGTGGTCTTGACAGGAATAAAGTGGGCAACTTTGGTCAGTCTATCCACAATGACCCAAATTGAGTCATTCCCACGGCTAGACCTTGGAAATCCAGTGATGAAATCCATTCCAACAGATTCCCACTTCCATTCCGGAACTTGCAAAGGCTGCAACAATCCAGCAGGACGTTGATGTTCAGCCTTGACTCTTTGACAAATATCACACTTAGATATGAACGATGCAATCTCACGCGTCATCCCATGCCACCAAAATTGTTCCTTTAAATCTTGGTACATCTTAGTTCCACCGGGATGAATGGAGTAAGGGGTCTCATGGGCTTCCTTCATAATAACTTCCCTCAATTCTGAGTCCGCAGGCACACAAAGACGTCCTTTATACCAAAGAACTCCTTGATCATCTTCTTCAAATCCTGGCACCTTGCCGGAACCAATTCTGCGCTTAATTCCGTCAATACTCTCATTTTCCTTCTGGGCTTCTTTGATTTGGCTCATCAAGGTGGGTTGAAACTCAAGGTTGGCTAAGAATCCTTGACTGACTAGTTCCAATCCGAATTTTTCAAACTCTTGGTGCAACCTGGGTTGCTCCTCCTTAATCATCATATTCAACGAGCATGGCTTCCTACTCAATGCGTCGGCCACTACATTGGCCTTACCGGGGTGATAATGGATTTCTAGATCATAATCCTTGATCAACTCTATCCATCTTCTTTGCCTCATGTTTAACTCCTTCTGGGTGAAAATGTATTTCAAACTCTTGTGGTCAGTGTAGATCTCGCAACGGTTGCCCATAAGATAATGCCTCCAGGTCTTCAAAGCTAGTACTACGGCTGCTAACTCCAGATCATGGGTTGGATAGTTTTCTTCATGAGGTCGAAGCTGCCGGGAGAGGTAAGCTATGACCTTGCCTTCTTGCATTAACACACAACCAAGTCCAAGTTTGGAGGCGTCGCAATAGACATCAAAGTTCTTGGTGATATCGGGCATGGTTAGGACGGGAGCGGTCACTAATCGCTTCTTGAGCTCTTGAAAACTCTCTTCACACTTAGGGGTCCATTCAAACTTCTTGTCCTTCTTTAACAGTTGGGTCATTGGCCGGGCAATGCTTGAAAACCCTTCCACAAATTTGCGGTAATATCCCGCTAATCCGAGAAAACCTCTAACTTCAGTTTGAGTGGTAGGGGCTTCCCATTCCATGACTGATTGGATCTTCTTTGGGTCTACTGATATTCCTCCAGCTGATAATACATGGCCTAAGAATCCAACTTCCTTGAACCAGAACTCACATTTACTGAACTTGGCATAAAGCTGATGCTCTCTAAGATTCTCTAAGATTAATCTCAAATGGGTTGCATGCTCTTCTTCGAACTTGGAGTAGATAAGAATGTCATCAATGAAGACAACAACAAACTTATCCAAAAACTCCATGAAAACCTTATTCATGAGATTCATGAAATAAGCAGGGGCATTGGTTAATCCAAAGGACATTACGGTGTACTCATACAATCCGTATCGGGTAGTGAAGGCTGTTTTGGGTATATCCGTTGCACGGATTTTTAGTTGATGGTATCCAGTTCTAAGGTCTATCTTCGAGAAGACTCGAGCTCCAGTCAATTGGTCAAATAGATCATCAATCTTTGGGAGAGGATACTTATTCTTGATGGTAACATCATTTAGCTTGCGGTAATCAGTGCACAGTCGGCTGGAACCGTCACTTTTATCCACAAACAAGACGGGTGATCTCCAAGCAGATGAGCTTGGCTGAATCAATCCCTTACTCAACAGGTCATCCAATTGCTTCTTTAACTCCACTAGTTCAGCTGGGTTCATACGATAGGGTCGTTGGGCTATAGATCCAGTTCCGGGAATAAGCTCAATGATAAACTCAATATCCCGATCCGGTGGCATCCCGGGTAGCTCATCGGGGAAAACATCCGGGTATTCACAGACGATAGGAACTTCCTCTATAGTTGGCCCTAAGATACTCTTATGACATCTGGTGATTTGGGGTGGCTTGACTGACACATGCTTTACTACAATTCCAGTGCTACTCTTCATGGTGATGGTCTTCTTGGCACAATCTATCACTCCTTGATGGGAAGACATCCAATTCATACCAAGAACTACTTCCAAACCTTTAGTTCCCAACACTATCAAATTGGCTAAGAAAGCTATACCATGAATTTCTATGGGAACTGCCAAACAGTTCCACTCAGCCCTTGTTGTTGACCCAGGTATTTGTACTAACATGGCATGTTTCATGGGTGTTGGTTGTAGTCCACTTTTATCAACAAATAACTTAGTAACAAACGAGTGTGAAGCTCCAGAATCAAACAGAACTCTTGCAGGAACTGAATTAACAGGGAACATACCAAGCACAACGTCGGTTGCCTCCTGAGCTTCTTCAACATTCATGTGGTTCAGACGGCCTCGAGGGTGAGGCTGGTTCCTTGGTGGATAATTCTTGCCATTTCCAACACGGCGCTGTTGCTGAGCAGGAGCAGTGGTCTTGGAGGCATCATTCAGCTTCTTGGGGCACTCATTGGAGTAATGCCCTTTGAGTCCGCACTCATAACAGGTAACACCAGACTTGTCACCCGGCTTGGGCAGCACGGGGGCGCCATTTGGCCTAGGGGTATTGGGGTTGAAATTGTTGCCACTAGGTCTTGGAGGTGCACGGTTGAAATTGTTGCCGGTCGGACGGTTGGGGTAGTTGGGACGTGGAGCAGGTGCAGATGGCCTCATACGTCTAGGGGCGAAACCCATAGGTGGATTTCCCCTTGGCTTCTGCGAGTTGCTTGAGTTGCCTTGATACATCATACGGCGTTTTCGGTTCTCCGCAGCTTGCTTGAGTTTGCCTTCCATCTGAATGGCAGAGTCCACCAATGACTCCAGGTCTGCAAAGGGAATGCTGACCAAGACACATTGCATCTCATCATGAAGTCCATTCAGAAACCTTTCTTGCTTCTTCTCATTGGTGTTGGTGTCATCTGGGGCATACCTAGACAAGGTAAGGAACTTGTCACGGTAGTCCACCACAGATAGGGAACCTTGCTTCAGATTTCTGAACTCATCTCTCATCCTTTTAATCAATCCCAACGGAACGTGGGCTTTGCTAAACTTGCCCTTGAACTCCTCCCAAGGCATCACATACACTTGGGCTTGCATCGCACGAGTGCTATCCCACCAAGCTCTTGCGGCTCCAGCAAGATAGTGGGTGGTATACAAGACCTTCTCATTTTCGCCGACTCCGGCAACTGCCAAATTGTTCTCCATGGTGCGAAGCCAACCATCAGCATCTAATGGTTCTTCAGACTTAGTGAACATAGGTGGGTTGGTGTTTTGGAAACTCTTTAGCTTGGATCGGTGATCATCATTGCCATTGTTCTCTCCTTCACCATGGCCATTTCCATTGCCATTGTTGTGGTTCATTGCCATCTGGGTTAGCTACTGAAGAGTGGCCAAGTTTGCTTGGCGCTCGCTCGGGCTGCTTCCCGGTCTTCCATGATCAACCTTAGTAGTTCGGCCATTTCCGGGTTCGGGGGTGGGGGTGCTCGCGGCATCTGAAGATAACGTGTGTAAGACAAGAGGGAAAAACTAATTGCTAAGATTCAATGTAACATATATGATGCAATTTTTGTCTTACTAAGGCCTTAAGGGCCAAATTCATATTTCATTCAACAAGGATCAAACATATCATACATACGAGTTCACACATTACAAATGGTTTACATCAAACCATTGCGACTCGTCTACTAGAGAGGGGGATACAACTCACACCTACACGAAGTGACTTAAAGTAAACACACAACTAGATAACACGGGGATCTCCAATCTAAACACCGGGCTCCTCGGGGTCTTCCTCCTCATCATCCACAATGAATCCAGCATCCTCATCATGCTCCGAATCATCAAGGTCCTCCATGAAGTCATCCTCGTCACTAATGAGGGCATTATCCTCCTTGCGGAGATCAATGCCTTCCTCCTCACCAAGGTGGCTCTCGAGACTCTCAATGTACTCAGTCAGCTCAGCCACATTGGCCTTCAACTCCTCAATGATCTGATCCTTCTCATCGCGCTGGCGGCGAAGGCTCTTGCGATCCCTAGCAAGAATCCTGATAGTGCTCCTTGCTTCCACCAGTGCGAAGTGCTCAAGGTTGGCCTTGGTACGGGCACGATCTGCCTCTTGCTGAGTGGAGTACAGCAAGAAGTCCATGTGATCGATGTAGGTACTCGGCTCATTTTGCCCTGGCATGTTTGCGGGACGCCCATCCGCATCACGCCGAGCAAAGTTCCTAAAGCGCTCCCCCTGGATCTCCTCCACATGTAGTCCGCACAAACGGGCGTGCATCTCCTGCATACCCCGGACCAAACCATCGGCCCAAGTGTTCTCCACAAGTTCAAATTTGATCCTTGGAGAACTCAAATCTCCCTTCTTGCCATGGCAACTCGCCCTGATAAGCCACCGTAGCTCTCCATCCGGGTGCTCATTGAGCACGGCTCCCTTGAACTCCGGATACAGACGATCCAGGAACAAGGTCAGGGTGGTGAGGTCGCGCTCGAAACAAAGGCTGCCACCATGGCCCAACTGGTACTGCTCAGTGAATACCGGTGCCATCTACAAAATTTTAGATTAGATTAAGTTAGTGATCAACTCAAGTGTGCAAAATTTTAAGTAGGTAAAAACTGAAGCATGTACAAAACTTTGTAAATAGAGAGGAAAAGACTAAGCAATTTCAAACCATTACTTATATCTTTGCTTTTGTAAAGGTTTCATTTAACGCCCATTCTAACTCAGGTCTCCTGTGGTCAGCCTGGGCTCTGATACCAACTTGTAACACCCGTGAATTTATCACAAATCCGAAGTGCCCGTTATGCATTCCACCACAATCCCAGAATCATTGTTGTGATACACATAACATAGTTGGTAACCAGTTCCATAGACATTACAATACGATGGTTCAAATACAATGGTCATAGTGACCAAGTTCATACCACAACACAATATAGCAACGGAAATAACGTCTTCGGGTCCATGCCTTCACCCTCCAGGCAATGGCGACTCAGGAGACGATCTTAGTTCTAATACTCTTCTTCATACCCTTCCTCCGGATACTCTTCCCCATAGTCTGGCCAAGTTGATAGCCAGGGACACAGCCATGAGTACATTGGATGCACTCGCAAACCATCTTATAAAAGAGATGATGAAGTAGATATGCAAGTTGATATGGTGGACTAAGCACTAAGTTTATTTGCACAAGCTAGTTTTATTTCCCAAGAATATTCATTATTAGAAGAGAAGATTTAATTCTCTAAGCAAATCTAAAGAGGAACTTCAAGTGTGTCAATATCAATGTCAAGTCAAGTCATTCACCAAGTTCACCATAAGTTATTATCATTCTTGACAAAAGTCAAGTACAGCTTGCCAACTGTCCATGACCGCGGACGCGGCTATTCGAATAGTTTTGAAACCTCTGCAGAGGGGTACACTTTACCCACAAGATTCGATACATCTGCCGGGAGAAATCCACGGATCGTCATACGCAGAGTATGCGAGGTTCAGATAATCAAACAAACTCTTTCACTTGTCTACTCTAGTATCGGATCCTTCCCTAAGAGTCCATTCTGGCACTCATAGTTTTGCCTGCTGCAGAGTGCTGCATGAATGGAATTTCCACTCGGTTCGAAAGTACCCGCGCACGGTGTACTTCTATAAAGGATGATACAAGGCCTCCCATACTAGGGTAAACAAGCTACGGACTAAGCCCCTTCCCATTTAGGGGTAATGTGGTCGTACAGTATGGTTGGCTCACATAGTACATCACTTAGTATCATTTGGCAAATACATTCCATAGTCCTTAGTCAAGATTATTTCCCTTCATAAAACCATCATGGATGAGAGGTCCCCCAATTCAAGTGTTCAAGTTTAAGTCACCAAGTTCAAATGGCGTTCCTCCTAGAGAGGGCCTCAATTTTATTAGCGACTAAGCAACTACATTGAGTAATGATACCACTAAATAGGGTTTGATAAACTCAGCTTGATGCTCTTGCTAAACAAGATATCACTACACCTCTATCATTCTACTCTAGCAATTCAATCATGCAATTTACTTAAAACAAGTAGAATGCAATAGTAAAACTAGGTATTTGGAGTATGATTCAAAAGATGGCTTGCCTTGGTTGGCAAAGTGTCCGGGGTATTCTTCTTCTTCTTGATAATATTCCCCCTCAATATCCTCCTCAGCAACACTAGCGTCTAATAACGAATAAACACAAAACACACAATCACTACACAATGCTAACCACATACCAAGCACACATACTTGTTTTCAAACAATAGCCTTCATGTTGGATTTTATTTGAATTGGTTTGCAAGTTTCCTTCCAAGTTTGCATTGAGTGTGCAAGTTAAATTGTTCTACCATGTGCCATGTGTGGTTTACTTTTTAAGTATGGGTATGAAGCTAGGGTATTAGGGCTAGTTTAAGTGAGGATTGACTACTTAAGTGAATTGGTGTTGAGGGCAAAACTAATTCTAGGTGTATAATAGAAATCTATCATTTTATGTTACCAACTAGGGTTGGATTAAGGTCTAATTGGTACCACTAACAAGGTTGGAGTTGATTAAGGTTGACTAAACAGTAGGGGAGTTAATTAGTGAGTTCACAAACCAAGTTTCATAATTTTAGGAGGCTTAAACAATTTTCTAGAATTTTCCTATGATTAATAAAGCTATGGTCAAAGTATTCTTATTTATTTAAATCCCTAACTCAAATTGAATTCTAACCAGTTTCAGATGGTAGAGCATTTCCTAAGCTTTCCAACGCATAATCATTTGCTAAAAATGGATTTCTAAATCTCTTGGAATTAAAGTTTGAAAATCATCTCTGAAACTTATTTGAAATAATTCAAACGGGCGGGAAATTAAATAAAAACGAAACGGACTGAAACCAACTGAACCGGGCCGAATCCAGCCAAAACCCGAATGGGCCGGCCCGATACCGCTTCGCTCCGGGCGGGAAATGTTTCAAACGGCGCTGACAGGTGGGGCCTACTGGTCAGATTACTTAACCGCACCGAACCGGTACGCTACCGACGGATTCTAATCCAACGGCGCTGGTGCGTCGTGTTCGACGGCGAGGGTGGAGCTCACCTGCGCGCAGAGAAGAAGACGACGGCGACGGCGGCGAGCGTAGAGGAAGCAGAGCTTGACGGCGATGAGCAGAAAGGACTCCGGCGAGTCTCCTCCACCAATTCCCGGCGTCCGCTCGTCCAGCGGCGGCCCAACGCGGCGGCGCCTTCCGCGTCCAGTACCTCGCCGGCGAGGCTGGCGACGTCGAACGAGAGCGAGCGGGAGGGAGAGAAGTTGTCTGGGAGATAGCTGGGAGTGGTGTGAGCTCGTTCGTTTGATCGGCAGGGGCTTTTATAGGCCAGAGAGACGAGGACAAAGGCATCCAATAGCTCGCCGGTGCGGGGGCCCTGGCGACGTGCGTCGAGCAACACCGGGCACGGCGGCCTTGCGAGCGTGCTGGAGGGGTTTTGCCTCGGCGACGGAGTGTTGTGGGTCGGCTCTGGCGAGGTCACGGCGGTCGGTGACGTGTAGGGAGCAGAGGGAGAAGAGAGGGGGTCCTGGGCGCGTTCTTCTTCTTCTCCACCACTTCTCACGGCTCGGGTCGGGGCAGAGGGGGCTGGGCTCGATCGCGGACGTCTCCACGAGCATGGCTACAGGGGCGAGACGAACGGCGACAGTGAAGCTCACAGTAAACTCGATTTTCTTGATTTTTGCCTGCCAAGTGCTCGACATAATGCCCGCAAGAAATTCAAATTCGAATTTTTGAATTTTTTTACTTTGGGTGGTCAACATATTGGATAAGGGTTCCAGAGCTATTTTTGTTCTGAAGAAATAGGATGTTTTGCAGAAATCTTATTTCAAATTTGAAGTTTGGTCACTGATTCAGATTCTAACTTTGGCTGATGTTTGAGTTGAGTTACACTTTGAATTTTGGTTTGAGACTTCTTGGTTGAGTTAGTAGGCAACTTGGTCAAGCTCAACCAACTGACCACACCTTTGCTTGAGTTACAGATTTCTGATTCTAAGGGTCAAAGTAGGGTAGTCAATAACAATTTCTAGATCAACTTTTTCTTCTCTTTTTCTTTCTTTCTTTTATTTCTGGTTTCTTTGGCTCTTATAATTCTTCTCTAATGTTTCTGTGGGTTAAGTTAGAACTAACTAACTATTGCACAACAATTCAATACACACATAAAATCATAAAATACATATCATAGAAAATACATGCATACATGCAATAATAGCTAAAAAGTTTTATCTTGGCCCAAAATTTGTCACTTTAATTAATAGGAAGTGGGTTACAAATTTCTGAGTTGTTACACACCACATGGCTCGATCGAAGACCAAGCCGAGACCTTTGGGAAACAAAACAATGAGCCTAGCCCCGGACCCATACCACCTATCTTAGCTACATCAGCTGGTCACGGTAGGTCATGGTTTCATAACTTAATCAGTCAAGCCAGAGCCCATTGACATGTGGTTGTACTCGGAAGCCACTAAACATAAACGTCTATCAATCTCTTTAAGCCTGTGTGGCTTTCCCCACCATAAAACACACTCGATGACCCAATCAAAGCCATTCCACCCAGGTGATTCATTGATTAGTGGTTTTCATTAAGGTAAACAAAACTTTCAGTACTCATATCATGAAAACCACCCACGCAACTAATAGCATGGCTAAGCAATTTTAGAGTACGATGACTATCAAGGAATCAACTAGGAGTTCTACGGCTCATCTATTGGGTCCATAGCAAAGCAAACATAAATAAACTTGAAAACATCCTACACATGCACACTACTGAAAACAAATACATGCATAGGAAAAAGTAGAAGATTTATGATGTGACACTTGCCTTGATTGTTGTTCCCGCTAAAACACTCCTTGCAATCACAGGGTTCGCAGATCGGGCAATCTATCGTGGCAAACAATTTCCAATCAATACACAGCAGTACAAAACATAATAATGCAATATGCATGCATGACAGAAAAGAAAATAAGCATTAAAGCCTTTATGAATCATTTTCCATAATAGAAAAGAGACATATACATGCATTAAGGCATTCTGAAAACTTTTAGTATGAAAATAGCTTATAAAAATATGAAACATGTGTCCATAGATAGACAAAGTAACTAGCTTTCAAATGCCGTTGGAATCATAACTTTATAAGTTACTGAAATAAAAATATGCTCAAAATACACTTTATAAGAGTTTTAAATTAGATAAAAAATGTACTGTAAAAAATAAAAATAATGGTACAGACAAATAGATTGCATTTTTATGAATCCAACGGTATATTATTTGCAAAATTCCGAGTTAGGAAACTTAAGATATGAATTTTCTAAGATTACACGTTTTCTGCTATTTCCGTCTATTTCGAAAATAACAGGGAATATTCCAGAGAATATTCTGTTGACTGGTCAGCGGTCAACCGCGGGTCAACGCACGATCTGGACCGTTCGTGGGATCCAACGGATCAGAGCGACCCTGGCGATTCTCACCGACGTTCACGAAGACAGCGTCGGTGGCTTCAAGCGGGTGGCTGTGGCGGCGCTCCGGCGGCTTCCCGGACCGGTGGTGGTGGCAGCTAGGCTCGTCGGGCGCCGGAGGCCCTCTTGGCGGTCTCCTCGGCGGCTCCCTCTCCTCCTAGCGGCGGCGGTGTGCTCCTCCCGAGCTCAACAATGGCGGCGGCGAGGTCGGACTCTGGTGAGGGATTCGGTCAGCCTGACGGCGTAGATGAGTAGGGTCCCAAAGGGAAAAGGAAGAGGAGGTTATGGGGTATAAATAGGTGTAGAAATTTGGAGAAAATCCGCAACAAATCGGCCGAATTTTTGTGGACTCGGAATCTGAACAAAAACATATACGCGCAGATCTCCTGGAGGATGAGGACGCGCTGACGAGGGGTCCCACGCGTCAGGGAAAAAAAAGAAAAAGAAAAGGAAAAAAGGAAAAGGAGGTGCGGGCTGGCTGCTGCTGGGCCGGGCGGCGCTTAATACTCGCCGCGCAGGGCGTTGCGCTGCGCGCGCGCGCGTGTGCTGCTGGCCGGCTAGGCCGGAACAGTCCGGTCGGTCCAAAACGTTTTTTTTTCTTTTTCGAATTTAACTGAAAACTGTTTACTGTTTTGTCTATAATTTCAGTTTTAGGGCTCCAAATTGAGCAAAACCAACTTCTCTGAATTTGTAAAATCAAGGGCTATATTCCTAGATACATTGGAACATTGTACAAGCCCATAAAATAGTACAAAAATACATTTTGATGCAATAGAGCCACGCTAAGCTAGCAAATGCAATTCAACACAAAATCGGGTTTTTGTCCAAAACAAAATCTTTTCAGTTTTGAGAAAATATGCAGAGGTGCATATGCATATGAATGACATGATGAAATTCCCAAATCTAAAATCCGGGATGTTACAATGATCATTTAGTTTTTGACTTTTGATGCCATCTTATGCTTCTTTTAATGTCGCTTTGTCGCTTTGCATGATTATGACCATTATTGCTCTCTTAGTTGGTCGCTCCCAGTCTTTTGCTAGCCCTCGCCTTGTACTGAGTATGAGCTCTACTCGTGCATCCAACTCCTAAAAGCCAAAGTTTTCCATTGTGTCCACCATACATACCTACTAGCAATTTGCTATTCCAAGTAAATTTGACTTCCTTTTATTTTGTCTTCAAATTAAACTCTTACCAGTGTTATGCGAAATTCGGTCAGTAAAGCTCTCACGAACCGGAAGGCACACTTTACTTTTTCCTGTTCTTAAAAATTTGACATTGTGGTCTCTTATGTTGAGTTGTTATGCTTGCAAGTTGTAAGTTAGAGACTAGCCCAGCCATGCTGTCATGGGCAAGCTTTCAACATTGCACTTCTTATTTGAGTTGATATCGTGATCTTTTGTTTATGGATGCCCGCGGTGTGAAATGAATTGGGAATCTTGTAGGGATCATGGAGTTTGTATATGTGTTAGGGAAACACCGGGCCGCCAATCTAAGCCATGCATAATTCATGGTGGAAATTTGCAGCATACCCATGGTGAACATTCGACGACGCATCTCACAATAAAAAGCTAAACAAATGGCAAATAAAAGAGATGTCGAGGTGTTCATTGTCTGCTTGTCCTGTCATTTTGGTGTGGGCTTGTTCCATGTCATCGGGCACGGAGGTACCCCATTGGCGGTTCTCAATGATATGCATATACTTACAATGACAAGAGCCTTGCTTGGGACTCTAAGTAAAGTAGCATGAGGTTTGGGTACTCGTATTCACGGGGCACGAGGTTTTCAACTTATGATTTGTCAAGCATATGCATCATAATTGTTCTCGCATTAACTTTAACCATTCAAGATGCTTATGATGGGGGCAATGAGAGCTCAAAGCCGGTAAGTACCATAATTTTTGAAGGTTATAAAACTTGCAATCACTGCTTCCCTCTGCGAAGGGTCTTTCTTTTTACTTTTATGTTGAGGCACCACCTTCTTTCTTTATGCACCATTAAGAGAGCATAGTTGTCATTCTTAGTGTGATATGCATTGTCCCAAAGTTCATTGATTGATTCATATTGTTGGTTTCACTTGTTCTTAAATTATTTGTATCTAGTCGCCCTCTTAAACTTGAAGGTGTCCTATGCATTTATGTTTTGCTCTCCATGAGGGACAAGCTGAAAACCATTTGTATGTTTTTCCTTATGATTTGAACACACGTTTGACTTTCATTGTTTCATTTTCATGATCTTTTGTTTGTGTTCATTTTCATGTTATAACATGGTTGCTAAGTTTCTTCTATCAAGATTATATCTTTCATGCCCATGTTTTAAGTTCTTATGATCCCAGCTCACAATGCTTACATATATGATCAAGATTGTGATGGTGCATGTCACCTCAAAAATTATTTCTTTTGTTATCACTTACCTACTCGAGGACGAGCAGGAGTTAAGCTTGGGGATGCTGATACGTCTCCAACGTATCTATAATTTTTGATGCTCCATGCTTGTTTTTACACCATTTGCCTATTGTTTCGTTACACTTAGTGGCACTTTTATGCATTTTCCGGAACTAACCTATTAACGAAGTGCCATAGTGCCAGTTCCCTGTTTTCTGCTATTTTTGTGTTTCAGAAGTGATACACAGGAAATATTCTCGGAATTGGATGAAACAAGTTCCAGAAGTCTTATTTTTCCCGGGAGCATCCAGAAATCCGAAAGAGAGCCGGAGAGGGGCCAGGGCCTGCCCTCACACTAGGGTGGCGCGGCCCAGGCCCTGGCCGCGCCACCCATGTGTGAGGAGCCCCTGGCTGCCCTCTCGCGACGCCCCTTCGCCTATAAGAAGCCTCGGGACGGAAAACCCTAAGGGAGTCGGCAATTTTCCAGAAGCAGTTCCGCAGCTCCGCCGCCACCATCGACGAATTTCGGGGGACAGAAGTCTCTGTTCCGGCACCCTGCCGGGACGGGGAAGTGCCCCCGGAGCCATCTCCATCGGTCTCCATCGCCGTCTCCGCCGTCTCCATCGACCTCACCGCCATCTCCATCAACCTTGCTGTCTCCTATGATGAGGAGGGAGTAGTTCATCCCCGGGGCTGAGGGCTCTACCGGTAGCTATGTGGTTCACCTCTCTCTCCCATGATGTGATCTTTATGTGATCGTGAGCTTTGTATCATGTTGAACAAGTAGATGTTATTATTCAGATATTATGCTACTCATATGCTTAATTGTTATAGTGTACTCTAGTGGTGTTATTAAAGTAATCTATTCCTCCCGCCTTGGTGTAACGGTGACAGTTGGTGCATCATGGTGGTACTTGGTTTAGGCTATGATTGTGATCTCTTGTGGATTATGAGAATAATTATTGCTATGATAGTTTGAGTGATCTATTCCTCCTTTCATGGTGTAATGTTGACAGTGTGTGCACCGTGTTAGTACTTGGTCTAAGTTGTAATGATATCTATCTTGAGTTGTGCTTTGATTTGGGTATCTCTATGAGTGGTGTTTGTCAAGTACTTGATGAACTTTAAGGGGTGCTTCTGTAGCCACTACACAATGATTAGTGTTATTCAATAGGAGAGTAATTCAGAGTACCATAGTGGAGAGAAATTATTTATTTGTTCATTCATGTTATATTGTTGGGAGTGTGTCCACTAGTGAAAGTATGATCCCTAGGCCTTGTTTCCAAGCATTGCACACCGTTTACTTGCTATTTTGTTACTTGTTTGCTTGCAGCGATACTTATTCCATATCACAGTTACTACTTATAATCATCTCTACTACTTGTATTTCACTATCTCTTCACCGAACTAGTGCACCTATACATGTGACAAGTGTATTGGGTGTGTTGGGGACACAAGACACTTTCTGTATCGTAATTGCAGGGTTGCTTGAGAGGGATAGCTTTGACCTCTAACCTCCCTGAGTTCGATAAACCTTGGGTGATCCACTTAAGGGAAACTTGCTGCTGTTCTACAAACCTCTGCACTTGGAGGCCCAACAAGTGTCTACAAGAATAGAAGTGCGTAGACATCAGAGGTCTTCTTCATCACGATGCTTGTCTCCGGAGCGATGAGTGAGTAGTCTACCTTGGACTATGGGTCCATAGCAGTAGCTAGATGGTTGTCTTCTCCACCGTGTGCTTCATGTTTAGATCTCATGAGCTACCCTACATGATTGAGATCACCGTTATGTAATTCTACATGTTGTGTTTGTTGGGATCCGATGAATATTGGTGTTATGATTGAGTTGCTATACTGAAATATATCTTATGTTATCTCTATGTTGTTTATGATCTTGCATGCTCTCCGTTGTTAGTAGCTATCTTGGCCGAGTAGTTGCTAGTAACTCCAAGAGGGGGTATTTATGCTCGATAGTTGGGTTCATGCCTCTATTTAATCTGGGGGAGTGACAGAAACCTCTAAGGTTGTAGATGTGCTGTTGCCACTAGGGAGAAAACAACATTCATATGCTCGAGGGCATATGCTTTGTTTACATTACACACTTTGCTTAATGCAATTATCTGTTGTTCGCAACTTAATACTCATGGGGTGTTCGGATAATATCCCCGTGAGTGGATTATTAGTCATAGATGCAGTTGGATGGCGGTCTATGTATTTTGTTGTAATGCCTAGAGTAAATCGCATAGTGATCTTCTTGACATATCACGTTATGTTTATTCTATCAATTGCCCAACTGTAATTTGTTTACCCAGCATGTGTTATTTATCTTATGGAGAGACACCACTAGTGAACTGTGGATCCCGGTCCTATTTCCATCATATTGCTATCACCAGTTTACTTTACTTGCACTGTTTACTTTACTCGCATACTTCTACTGTTTTCCACTCGATACGCTCATACCCTTTGTTTCAAGCAAACCGGTGAGATTGACAACCTCATCGTAAGTTGGGAACAAAGTACTTGGTTGTGTTGTGTGCAGGTTCCACATTACTGCTCGCAAAGCAAAGCTTGGACAAGGCACCATATAAATTGTCCGGAGCTGTCGCAAAGCTTGCAAGCATCACCTTCAGTCGTTTGTCTGCTCCTCTCCTGTTCGATAAACCTTGGTTTCTAACTGAGGGAAAAGCTTGCTGCTGTGCTCATCACACCTTCCGCTTGGGGTTCCCAACCGACTGGTTATAATCATCATCATCAACTACATGCCAGCCATCACAGTACCTCACTACACATATCTAGTACTCAAGATGCCAGGACCAAAGGGAATTATCACAATAAAAGGAAGTTTTGAGTTATCAGACCTATGCGACAAGGATTTCCACAACATGGCGCAAACTTTCGGCATGATAGCCAGCTACGGAGAACCCAAAGATAAGGCGAAAAGTGTAACTACAGGAGCTGATAAAACACCCGAAGGGCATCCCGCGGAGCCAAAAATGAAGAAAGCACGAGTACGGGCATCAGAAGAAGACGAAGCCACAAGAGAAGAAGAGAAGACCCCGGCGGCATAAGTATCAAGCACATAAAAGTAGAGTAGAAGAATAAGGTTGTAAAAGCCACAAGTCATCCTAGGGCAATGCCCTCTAGATCCAGAACACAGGTCACAGGCCGGATCTCTTGGGTCATCCCATGTATCTTACATTACAAGTATAATAAAGACAAGTTCCTCTTATTCGAGTTTACATGTCTTACAAATTTCAAGTGCGGCAAACACCAAAACATAACGCCTTGAGTACTAAAATTCCCTCTGGCAATAGCCCAGGGAAAACACTCTTGCGGTTTATAAAATATATACAGCAAGACTATGACGCGGGCGGATCTGAGTCATCCACGTTAAAAGGATTCAAGTAGTGATGCTCGCGGAAAAACCCCGCATCCTCTTGCAGTAACCTCGAGATGATCCTCTTCACTGGCTCTAGCGTCGTATCCATGTGAACCCGAACCGTAGCTCGTCCTGGAGGCAAACCCTAAGACATGGCATCGTAGTTAAGTCTTGGGTGCCACTTTCGCATCCATCCAATAGCAAAGTTAGCACCAGCAACCAAGTTAAGCTTTATAAGAAGATGAACCCGCTGGCTCGTCCGGAAAGTTTCGAGTAGTTGCCTAAAATCTCTCGGCAGAGGGTTGCGAGGCAACATAACAGAGTACATGGTCATCAGAGACATCCGACAACCATCAACGGCTTCTCCGATATGCTGCGCCCGATCTTGAAGAATCACAATGGCACGGCAGCGACGGGATTCGACCACAAGCTCTCAGTCCCTTGTGCAGCTTTCTCAAGAGCCGCGATCCGTTCGGAAACCTGATGTGACTCGCCAACAAGATCAAGGCAAGTACCTGCGGCACAAAAAGAGTTAGCACGCAGCAAACCAGAGCAAAAGTAAAAAAGGGAGGCTGCTCAAAAACTTACACGGCAACATCTCGCAAACAGACTCGATGATACCAACAAGAAAGGAGTCACATTCCTCAAAATGTGTGATCCTCGCCACCAGACTCGACACTTTATCTTCAAGGATGGATACTTGTTTTATCAATCCATGAGATCTACTAGCTTTGTCAAAAGCAATTTTAGCCTGGTTTTTCATCAAAGACAATCGACCTTCAAGGTCTGAAATCCTTGACAAGTACTCAACGCATCGGCAAGAAGAGGGAGGAACATCAGAGTCAAGCTCAGCAGCAGGTGACAAGCCACGATCATGGCCAGGCGATCCACCAGTATGCGCAAGCTGGAAGCCAAAAGGAAGGAAAGAAAAATAACTCAGAAATTCAGCTAAGCACGATATCTTGTAAAGGAAAAGTATTTACAAAATAGTACAAACTCCATGACTAGTTCTTGGGCAAACTGTGAATAAGTTCACTACAAAAAAAAGACTACAATTGAAGACTAAATCTACGCCACCTCGTCAGTTGGCTCTGCGTCAGAAGTAGGCGTGGAGGAGGTACCAGCAGCTCCTGGAGGAGGCATTAGCGCACTTGATGCAGGAGTCGAAGAAGCAGGCACAGAGGTCGAAGAAGCCGCCGAAGGAGAAATAATCGATATGATGCGTGATACGTCTCAAATGTATCTATAATTTTTGATGCTCCATGCTTGTTTTTACACCATTTGCCTTATGTTTCATTACACTTCGTGGCATTTTTATGCGATTTCCGGAACTAACCTATTAACAAGTCGCCACAGTGCCAGTTCCCTGTTTTCTACTATTTTTGTGTTTCAGAAAAGTTACACAGGAAATATTCTCAGAATTGGACGAAACAAAAGCCGAACGTCCAGAAATTCACCGAAGCTTCCAGAGAACTGAAGAATGAGACGGAGTGGGGCCACGAGGGCCCCACACAATAGGGCGGCGCGGCCTAGCCCCTAGCCGCGCCCCCTATGTATGAGGGCGCCCTGGCAGCCCCCTGACGATGCCCCTTCGCCTATATAAAGACTCGGGACGGAAAACCCTAAAAGAGTCGGCAAATTTTCAGAAAGAGTTCCGCAGCTCCACCGCCACCGCCGACGAATTTCGGGGGACAGAAGTCTCTGTTCCGGCACCCTGCCGAGACGGGGAAGTGCCCCCGGAGCCATCTCCATCGGTCTCCATCACCGTCTCCGCCATCTCCATCAACCTTGCTGTCTCCTATGATGAGGAGGGAGTAGTTCTCCCTCGGGGCTGAGGGCTCTACCAGTAGCTATGTGGTTCACCTCTCTCTCCCATGATGTGATCTTTATGTGATCATGAGCTTTGTATCTAGTTGAACTGGTAGATGTTATTATTCAGATGTTATGCTACTCCTATGCTTTATTATTATAGTGTACTCTAGTGGTGTTATTAAAGTAATCATGGTGTAAAGGTGACTAGTGTGTGCATCATGTGTATCTTTTTGGTAAATGTCTCTATGAATTGTTGGTGTTTGTTGGAACCATCTAGTGCGTTCATGGTGATAGTGTGGGACAATCTAGTTTGGGTACATACGGACTTTGAGAAGTGCTTCGTAGCCCTACGCATGATTAGTGTTCGTTTTCCATTGGAGAATTGTTTTGAGTTGCATATTGATGATAGTATCTATTGGTTCAATTATGTTATATTTGTTGAGAGTGTGTCCACTAGTGAAAGTATGATCCCTAGGCCTTGTTTCCAAGCTTTGCACACCGTTTACTTCCTATTTTGTTACATGTTTGCTTACTGCCATTTTTATTTCAGATCGCGTTTACTACTTATAATCATCACAACTACTTGTATTTCACTATCTCTTCGCCGAACTAGTGCACCTATACATCTGACAAGTATATTGGGTGTGTTGGGGACACAAGAGACTTTCTGTATCGTAATTGCAGGGTTGTTTGAGAGGGATAACTTTGACCTCTTCCTCCCTGAGTTTAATAAACATTGGGTGATCCACTTAAGGGAAAATTGCTGCTGCTCTACAAACCTCTGCACTTGGAGGCCCAACACTGTCTACAAGAATAGACGCGTGCGTAGACATCAAGCTCTTTTCTGGCGCCGTTGCCGGGGAGGTAAGGTAAAAGGTGCTCGCATCCTCCTGTGTGAGTGCTCGAAGTTATTTCCTTTAGATTCTGCAATTATATCTTTTTGTTTCTTGTTTTTATTTTCACTAATTAGGCTTAATGGAAAGTAAAGAGTTCTTTAGTCTTTTTCCTGAGTTTAGATTTGAAGAGAAAATTGAAAAACCTTTGGAGCTTGTTTCGCATAGCAATGTTATTAGTACGAATGCTTTGAATCCCGTTATTGCTAATGCTATGGAAAAGTCTAAGCTTGGGGAAGCTGGTTTTGTTAAGCATGATATTTTTAGTTCCCCAGCTTTAGTGGAGAAAGTTTGCTCTGATGATATTTTATCTCCCATATGTGATGTTTCTAATGATGCTTGTGCTCCTCATCCTTTTAAAATACCTATGAAAATTGTTGATCGTGCTATGAATAACTGCTATTTAGGAGATGGAACTGTCCGTCCCGGTGATTATTTGCTCTTTATACATGAATTATGCGAGTTGTTCTAGTGTGCAGGTATTACAATGAACCAAGTTAAGAGGAAGCTATTTTCTTTATCACTAAAGGGCAGAGCTGCGGAATGGTATAAAGCACTGAAGGATGGCCGACCGGTTGAGTGGGAGGAAATTGTACCTCTCTTTTATTCTAAATTCTATCCTTCTAGTGAGGTTTATAAAGATAGAAATTACATTTATAATTTCCATCCATATGAGGGAGAAAGCATTGCCCAAGCATGGGGAAGATTGAAGTTACTAATTCATAAATGTCCTATTCATGATCTTCCCAGTAATATTGTTATTAATAATTTTTATGCAAGGCTTTCAGGATATTACAAGGACTATCTAGATGCATGCTTTGATGGGTCTTTCACAAGCAAGGATGTTGACACCAAGTGGGATCTGCTTGAAACAATTCAAAACAATATTGAAGGTTGGGATAGCGACAAAGGTAAAGGATCAGGTATGAATTACGAGTTTGATTGCATTAATTCTTTCGCTGAAACTGTTGATTTTCAAGAGCTTAGTGCTAAGTATGGTCTTGATCCTCAAATTATGATTGATTGTTTTAAAACCTTTGCTTCCCATATTAATGTTCCTAAAGGAAATGGGGACGTGTATCATGAACCTTTTAAGGACACTCGCGTAGAAAATGATATTGTTGTTGATGATTCTAATAAACATGCTCGAACCTCTGAAAGTCCTATTTCCTATAAGCATGTTAATTTTTGTGGAGTACATAGACCTTGTAAACAGAGTTACAACAAGGAAGATTATTGTGTCCACCACGCAAATGAAGAAACCAGTATGTGGCTCAGGGATCTAGATGTGCTTGGTGAAAGGGTTTGTGAGCTTTATCCTTTTCTTTGTGAACTTTGCGGTAAAACGGGTCACTTTAATTTTCAATGCCCAATTAATTGAACGAGTACCGCAAATTTGTATTGTGATGATAAGATTACTCTCAATCAGCATGATGAGCTTACTTTGTTTTTGAATTGTGAAGAGATATCTAGAAAGATTTCTTTGGTTGATATGAGAGATGTTGATATTAATAGCATCCTTCGTGGTTGTCGTCTCTATTGTGCTAAAGATTGCCTCACAAATACTTACTTACAAGATCTTATAAAGCATGATGTTTTGCCAAGCTATGACAGGACTAATAGATGTTTCGATCTTATTAATAGAGAGGAGGAATCCTCCAAAGTTTCTTCTGTTGTTTCTGTCAGCAAACCAGATTATGTGGAGAAGATGCCTTTCCCCCTAAAGGATATGTGGAGAAGATGCCCTTCAAGTCTCTCCCTTCTAAAGGAGAGAGTAAGAAGAGTATGAAGAAGAAGAAGAAGAGGAGGAGTAAGAGGCGAGAGGACACGGTATCTTCCCCTAAGCGTTATGATCCTGCTATAGATTATGATAATTCTGATTGGGATGATGTTCTCATGCCTGTTACCTATGTTAGTGATCATGATTGGGAAAAGCACTCTACTTTTGATATTGAAAATATTTTTGGTACAAATTCAAAGGTTAATAATTGTTGTACCATTAGTACTATCCATGTTCCTTCTTATGATGATATGTTTGATGAATATGCTTTGTGAACTAGCTGTTCTCTGGCTTGTGATGATACTAAACCTCTAGTTTATGATGGTTATGATGATGGGTATAATATTTTCATTTCACCTACTTTTGAGGAGAAAATTAGTTATGATTACAATATGCCTCCTATTTTTGATGATTATGGTCATGAGAATAATTATTCTGTTGAATCTGCTCCTACTACGATTGTTCATGTGGGGAGTATTAATTCTTTTATGCATGTGGCTCATGATAGGGAAGCTTTATGTGATAGTTATATTGTTAATTCTATTCATAATGCTACTAAAAGTTATTATGAGAGAGGGAAAAATGATTTGATGGATCTCAACAATATTGAGTTTCCCCTCTTTATGTTGCAATTCTTGAAGTTGTACTTGTTTTGCATTCCTATGCTTTTTGCTTTGCGCTTTCATGACTTGTCTCTTTACAAGACTATTTTTCATAGGAAGTGGTTCAGATTTAAATGTCTTTCACATTTGCTTTTTGATGCTCTCCATTGCTTTAAGTTCCTATATGGCGCCTTTGCCTCAAGCTCTTATATGGCGCCCACATGAGCATCTTTGCAAATTACCGCGCCTAGCTCAAAGGCATTAAAGAAAAGCACTCTTGGGAGATAACCCATTGTTTTATTTTTAGTACTTTTTCTTTTATTTGAGTCTTGGAAGTTATTACTACTGTAATGACCTCTCCTTATCCTTTTTATTTCGTTTTTGTGCCAAGAGAAGCCTCTAATTTGAGTGAGGTAAGATTTGGGGATGTTGCTGTCCTGAAATAGTTTTCGGTGCTGCACCGTAAAAATTCGTGACCATTCTTTGTAAATCTTTTGGACCTGCGATTTCTTGTGCATATGCCCCAGGTTATATCCAAACTTTCATTAGTTGAACACTTTTTGATTTCAGCAACATAAAATCTTCTAAAAATTCGACATTTATCAGCTGTTCTGTTTTGACAGATTTCTGCCACTATTTGTGTTTGCCTCTCGATCGCTTTCTTTTTGAGTTCTTTTGATCATGGAACTTTTGGGTAAGTTGCTACAGTAGTATATGCTATATTTGTGGTGGTTTCGTGTTGAAATCTGAACTGAAAAGGGTTGATTCATTATTATGTTTATGCTAACGTTGCTAACAGAATTGTGTTTAGTTTTGTATGAAGGAAGTTTTTAAGTGTAGGGATTGGAGAATGATGAGATGAGATGAAGAATGGACAAAAGCTCAAGCTTGGGGATGCCCATGCAACCCCCAAGAAATATTCAAGAGCTACAAGCGTCAAAGCTTGGGGATG
Organism: Dactylis glomerata; assembly: GCA_007115705.1. Taxonomy (NCBI): domain Eukaryota; kingdom Viridiplantae; phylum Streptophyta; class Magnoliopsida; order Poales; family Poaceae; genus Dactylis; species Dactylis glomerata. The sequence continues at coordinate 1,576,325 of QXEO01000700.1, read as the reverse complement.
CCCCCGAGGCACCCCTTCTTCATCGGCAAAAATTAGGTCACCTTTCAAGACACTATATTTTTATTGCTTCATGCACTATGCATTTTTCTTGGAGCGTCAGTTGCTTTTGTTTTCAGTTTTCTTTTGCTTTGTTTGCTGCAATAAATGTTTGGATCACATCATGTGTTTGGAGAGAGACATGCTCCGTTTTTCATCTGCCAAGAACACTCCGTTTTTCACTCTTATCGTTTCAACGAGTGTTCTCTTTTTCTGCTACTGCGTTTAGCTTGCATTTTTCGCCTTGATTTTTGTTCAGATCTTGTTTTATCTTTGCATCGAGGTGTATTTGGACCTCTGGTATAAGTTGGTTTTCCTCAAAAGAGTTTCCTCAAAAAGGTTTGAATGGTGTTAGAAAAGAGAAAAAGTTTCATGCAAAAAAGTGGTACAAAAAGGAGCTTGTTTAGACCGCGGCTTAGACTTTTGCATGTCATGTTTGATGTCATTTTGATAGTATGCTTAGTGATTTTTGCTGTAGCATGACTTGTCTCAAATGACTGAGATTGCTTAATGAGCCTTTGAAAAAATCATGCGTTGTTTTTATTATATGGAAGCATTTATTTGGTTTTCTCCTTTGATGCTTTATTTGGGTTGACTTGGCGCATGCTTACACCATGTTGACTACAAAAATAAGTCGCCTATAGCCTCTACGATCATTTAGTTTTTGACTTTTGATGCCATCTTATGCTTCTTTTAATGTTGCTTTGTCGCTATGCATGATTATGGCCGTTATTGCTCTCTTAGTTGGTCGCTCCCAGTCTTTTGCTAGCCTTCATTTTGTACTGAGTATGAGCTCTACTCGTGCATCCAACTCCCAAAAACTAAGTTTGCCATTGTGTCCACTATAAATTCCTATGCATGGTATTTGCAAGCCATTCCAAGTAAATTTTCATGTGCTACCTTTCAAAAAACCTTCAAATTACTTCTCATTTTGTGACACTGTTTTCAGCTCATGGGGACGTAGTGGTCGGATTTGCTATCTTCCATATTGTCTTATTCCAAAAAAAAGAGAAAAAATAGAAAGAAAAAAGGCACTCCTCCATGGTATGTGAATGTTGGTGGGCACCCGATGGAATCGGTTAGCCATGGTTTGAGAAAGGAAAAAAGGTGGGGAGGAGTGCCAAGCTTTACAAAAGAGCACAAAAGTGCCAATCTCTCTCTCAAAAACTTGTTTCATTTTTGTATGGAAGATAGTAAGAACCCCATTGCCAGTCATTGACAAAGACAACCACCTCTCAAAACCAATTTTTATCTCTCTATTTTACAAATGAAAAGCTCTAGCACATGTTTAATCACTGATTCCCTCTGCGAAGGGCCTTTCTTTTACTTTTATGTTGAGTCACCACCTTCTATCTTTATGCACCGTCTAAGAGAGCATAGTTGTCATTCTGAGTATAATGTGCATTGTCCCAAAGTTTATCATTGATTGATTCATGACTATGGTTTCACTTGTTCTTAAATTACTTGTATCTAGTCACCCTCTTAAAACTTGAAGGTGTCCTATGCATTTATGTTTTGCTACTCCACGAGGGACAAGCTAAAAACCATTTGCTATGTTTTCCATATGATTTGAACACACAGTTGACTTTCATTGTTTCATTATTCATGATCTTTCGTTTGTGTTCTTCTTCATGTTATAACATGGTTGCTAAGTTTCTTATTGTCAAGATTATATCTTCATGCCCATGTTTTAAGTTCTTTTGATCCCAGCACTCAATGCTTACTTAGATAATCAAGATTGTGTAGGTGCATGTCACCTCAAAAATTATTCTTTTGCTATCACTTACCTACTCGAGGACGAGCAGGAGTTAAGCTTGGGGATGCTGATACGTCTCAAACGTATCTATAATTTTTGATGCTCCATGCTTGTTTTTACACCATTTGCCTTGTGTTTCATTACACTTCGTGGCGTTTTTATGCGATTTCCGGAACTAACCTATTAACAAGTCGCCACAGTGCCAGTTCCCTGTTTTCTGCTGTTTTTGTGTTTCAGAAAAGTTACACAGGAAATATTCTCGGAATTGGACGAAATAAAAGCCGAACGTCCAGAAATTCACCAAAGCTTCCAGAGAACCGAAGAGGAGACGGAGTGGAGCCACGAGGGCCCCACACAATAGGGCGGCGCGGCCTGGCCCCTGGCCGCGCCCCCTACGTGTGAGGGCGCCCTGGCAGCCCCCTGACGACGCCCCTTCGCCTATATAAAGCCTCAGGACGGAAAACCCTAAAAGAGTCAGCATATTTCCAGAAAGAGTTCCGCAGCTCCGCCGCCGCCGCCGATGAATTTCGGGGGACAGAAGTCTCTGTTCCGGCACCCTGCCGGGACGGGGAAGTGCCCCCGGAGCCATCTCCATCGGTCTCCATCGCCGTCCCCGCCATCTCCATCAACCTTGCTGTCTCCTATGATTAGGAGGGAGTAGTTCTCTCCCGGGGCTGAGGGCTCTACCGGTAGCTATGTGGTTCACCTCTCTCTCCCATGATGTGATCTTTATGTGATCGTGAGCTTTGTATCTAGTTGAATTGGTAGATGTTATTATTTAGATGTTATGCTACTCCTATGCTTTATTATTATACTCTCCGGAGATACCTCGTATCATGGTGTAAAGGTGACTAGTGTGTGCATCATGTGTATCTTTTTGGTTAATGTCTCTATGAATTGTTGGTGTTTGTTGGAACCATCTAGTGCGTTCATGGTGATAGTGTGGGACAATCTAGTTTGGGTACATACGGACTTTGAGGAGTGCTTCGTAGCCCTACGCATGATTAGTGTTCGTTTTCCATTGGAGAATTGTTTTGAGTTGCATATTGATGATAGTATCTATTGGTTCAATGATGTTATATTTGTTGGGAGTGTGTCCACTAGTGAAAGTATGATCCCTAGGCCTTGTTTCCAAGCTTTGCACACCATTTACTTCCTATTTTGTTACATGTTTGCTTACTGCCATTTTTATTTCAGATCGCGTTTACTACTTATAATCATCACAACTACTTGTATTTCACTATCTCTTCGCCAAACTAGTGCACCTATACATCTGACAAGTATATTGGGTGTGTTGGGGACACAAGAGCCTTTCGGTATCATAATTGCTGGGTTGTTTGAGAGGGATAGCTTTGACCTCTTCCTCCCTGAGTTCGATAAACCTTGGGTGATCCACTTAAGGGAAACTTGCTGCTGCTCTACAAACCTCTGCACTTGGACGCCCAACACTGTCTACAAGAACAGACGCGTGCGTAGACATCAAGCTCTTTTCTGGCGCCGTTGCCGGGGAGGTAAGGTAAAAGGTACTCGCATCCTCCTGTGTGAGTGCTCGAAGTTATTTCCTTTAGATTCTACAATTATATCTTTTTGTTTCTTGTTTTTATTTTCACTAGTTAGGCTTAATGGAAAGTAAAGAGTTCTTTAGTCTTTTTCCTGAGTTTAGATTTGAAGAGAAAATTGAAAAACCTTTGGAGCTTGTTTCGCATAGCAATGTTATTAGTACGAATGCTTTGAATCCCGTTATTGCTAATGCTATGGAAAAGTCTAAGCTTGGGGAAGCTGGTTTTGTTAAGCATGATATTTTTAGTTCCCCAGCTTTAGTGGAGAAAGTTTGCTCTGATGATATTTTATCTCCCATATGTGATGTTTCTAATGATGCTTGTGCTCCTCATCCTTTTAAAATACCTATGAAAATTGTTGATCGTGCTATGAATAACTGCTATTTAGGAGATGGAACTATCCATCCCGATGATCATTTGCTCTTTATACATGAATTATGCGAGTTGTTCCAGTGTGCAGGTATTTCAATGAACCAAGTTAAGAGGAAGCTATTTTCTTTATCACTAAAGGGCAGAGCTGCGGAATGGTATAAAGCACTGAAGGATGGCCGACCGGTTGAGTGGGAGGAAATTGTACCTCTCTTTTATTCTAAATTCTATCCTTCTAGTGAGGTTTATAAAGATAGAAATTACATTTATAATTTCCATCCGCATGAGGGAGAAAGCATTGCCCAAGCATGGGGAAGATTGAAGTTACTAATGCATAAATGTCCTATTCATGATCTTCCCAGTAATATTGTTATTAATAATTTTTATGCAAGGCTTTCAGGATATTACAAGGACTATCTAGATGCATGCTTTGATGGGTCTTTCACAAGGAAGGATGTTGACACCAAGTGGGATCTGCTTGAAACAATTCAAAACAATATTGAAGATTGGGATAGCGACAGAGGTAAAGGATCATGTATGAATTACGAGTTTGATTGCATTAAGTCTTTCGTTGAAACTATTGATTTTCAAGAGCTTAGTGCTAAGTATGGTCTTGATCCTCAAATTATGATTGATTGTTTTAAAACCTTTGCTTCCCATATTAATGTTCCTAAAGGAAATGGGGACGTGTATCATGAACCTTTTAAGGACACTCGCGTAGAAAATGATATTGTTGTTGATGATTCCAATAAACATGCTCGAACCTCTGAAAGTCCTATTTCCTATAAGCATGTTAATTTTTGTGGAGTACATAGACCTTGTGAACAGAGTTACAACAAGGAAGATTATTGTGTCCACGACGCAAATGAAGAAACCAGTATGTGGCTCAGGGATCTAGATGTGCTTGGTGAAAGGGTTTGTGAGCTTTATCCTTTTCTTTGTGAACTTTGCGGTAAAACGGGTCACTTTAATTTTCAATGCCCAATTAATTGAACGAGTACCGCAAATTTGTATTGTGATGATAAGATTACTCTCAATCAGCATGATGAGCTTACTTTGTTTTTGAATTGTGAAGAGATATCTAGAAAGATTTCTTTGGTTGATATGAGAGATGTTGATATTAATAGCATCCTTCGTGGTTGTCGTCTCTATTGTGCTAAAGACTGCCTCACAAATACTTACTTACAAGATCTTATAAAGCATGATGTTTTTCCAAGCTATGACAGGACTAATAGATGTTTCGATCTTATTAATAGAGAGGAGGAATCCTCCAAAGTTTCTTCTGTTGTTTCTGTCAGCAAACCAGATTATGTGGAGAAGATGCCTTTCCCTCCTAAAGGATATGTGGAGAAGATGCCCTTCAAGTCTCTCCCTTCTAAAGGAGAGAGTAAGAAGAGTATGAAGAAGAAGAATAAGAGGAGTAAGAGGCGAGAGGACACGATATCTTCCCCTAAGCGTTATGATCCTGCTATAGATTATGATAATTCTGATTGGGATGATGTTCTCATGCCTGTTACCTATGTTAGTGATCATGATTGGGAAAAGCACTCTACTTTTGATATTGAAAATCTTTTTGGTACAAATTCTAAGGTTAATAATTGTTGTACCATTAGTACTATCCATGTTCCATCTTATGATGATATGTTTGATGAATATGCTTTGCAAAATAGCTGTTCTCTGGCTTGTGATGATACTAAACCTCTAGTTTATGATGGTTATGATGATGGGTATAATATTTTCAGTTCACCTACTTTTGAGGAGAAAATTAGTTATGATTACAATATGCCTCCTGTTTTTGATGATTATGGTAATGAGAATAATTATTCTGTTGAATCTGCTCCTACTACGATTGTTCATGTGGGGAGTATTAATTCTTTTATGCATGTGGCTCATGATAGGGAAGCTTTATGTGATAGTTATATTGTTAATTCTATTTATGGTGCTACTAAAAGTTATTTTGAGAGAGGGAAACATGGTTTGATGGATCTCAACAATATTGAGTTTCCCCTCTTTATGTTGCAATTCTTGAAGTTGTACTTGTTTTGCCTTCCTATGCTTTTTGCTTTGCGCTTTCATGACTTGTCTCTTTACAAGACTATTTTTCATAGGAAGTGGTTCACATTTAAATGTCTTTCACATTTGCTTTTTGATGCTCTCCATTGCTTTAAGTTCCTATATGGCGCCTTTGCCTCAAGCTCTTATATGGCGCCCACATGAGCATCTTTGCAAATTACTGCGCCTAGCTCAAAGGCGTTAAAGAAAAGCACTCTTGGGAGATAACCCATTGTGTTATTTTTAGTACTTTTTCTTTTATTTGAATCTTGGAAGTTACTACTACTGTAATGACCTCTCCTTATCCTTTTTATTTCGTTGTTGTGCCAAGAGAAGCCTCTAATTTGAGTGAGGTAAGATTTGGGGATGTTGCTGTCCTGAAATAGTTTTCGGTGCTGCACCATACAAATTCGTGAAAATTCTCTGTAAATCTTTTGGACCTGCGATTTCTTGTGCATATGCCCCAGGTTATATCCAAACTTTCATTAGTTGAACACTTTTTGATTTGAGCAACAGAAAACCTTCTAAAAATTCGACCTTTATCAGCTATTCTGTTTTGATAGATTTCTGCCACTATTTGTGTTTGCCTCTCGATCGCTTTCTTTTTGAGTTCTTTTGATCATGGAACTTTTGGGGAAGTTGCTACAGTAGTATATGCTATATTTGTGGTGGTTTTGTGTTGAAATCTGAACTGAAAAGGGTTGATTCATTATTATGTTTATGCTAACGTTGCTAACAGAATTGTGTTTAGTTTTGTATGAAGGAAGTTTTCAAGTGTAGGGATTGGAGAATGATGAGATGAGATGAAGAATGGACAAAAGCTCAAGATTAGGGATGCCCATGCAACCCCCAAGAAATATCCAAGAGGTACAAGCGTCAAAGCCTGGGGATGCCCCCGAGGCACCACTTCTTCATCGGCAAAAATCAGGTCACCTTTCAAGACACTATATTTTTATTGCTTCATGCACTATGCGTTTTTCTTGGAGCATCAGTTGCTTTTGTTTTCAGTTTTCTTTTGCTTTGTTTGCGGCAATAAATGTTTGGATCACATCATGTGTTTGGAGAGAGACATGCTCCGTTTTTCATCTGCCAAGAACACTCCGTTTTTCACTCTTATCGTTTCAACGAGTGTTCTCTTTTTCTGCTACTGCGTTTAGCTTGCATTTTTCGCCTTGATTTTTGTTCAGATCTTGTTTTACCTTTCCATCAAGGTGTATTTTGACCTCTGGTATATGTTGGTTTTCCTCAAAAGAGTTTCCTCAAAAAGGTTTGAATGGTGTTGGAAAAGAGAAAAAGTTTCATGCAAAAAAGTGGTACAAAAAGGAGCTTGTTTAGACTGCGGCTTAGACTTTTGCATGTCATGTTTGATATCGTTTTGATAGTATCCTTAGTGATTTTTTCTGTAGCATGACTTGTCTCAAATGACTGAGATTGCTTAATGAGCCTTTGAAAAAATCATGCGTTGTTTTTATTATATGGAAGCATTTATTTGGTTTTCTCCTTTGATGGTTTATTTGGGTTGACTTGGCGCATGCTTACACCATGTTGACTACAAAAATAAGTCGCCTATAGCCTCTATGATCATTTAGTTTTTGACTTTTGATGCCATCTTATGCTTCTTTTAATGTTGATTTGTCGCTTTGCATGATTATGGCCGTTATTGCTCTCTTAGTTGGTCGCTCCTAGTCTTTTGCTAGCCCTCATTTTGTACTGAGTATGAGCTCTACTCGTGCATCCAACTCCCAAAAACCAAGTTTGCCATTGTGTCCACTATAAATTCCTATGCATGGTATTTGCAAGCCATTCCAAGTAAATTTTCATGTGCTACATTTCAAAAAACCTTCAAAATACTTCTCATTTTGTGACACTGTTTTAAGCTCATGGGGACGTAGTGGTCGGATTTGCTATCTTCCATATTGTCTTATTCCAAAAAGAGAGAGAAAAAGAAAGAAAGAAAAAAGGCACTCCTCCATGGTATGTGAATGTTGGTGGGCACCCGATGGAATCGGTTAGCCATGGTTTGAGAAAGGAAAAAAGGTGGGGAGGAGTGCCAAGCTTTACAAAAGAGCACAAAAGTGCCAATCTCTCTCTCAAAAACTTGCTTCATTTTTGTATGGAAGACAGTAAGAACCCCATTGCCAGTCGTTGACAAAGACAACCACCTCTCAAAACCAATTTTAATCTCTCTGTTTTACAAATGAAAAGCTCTAGCACATGTTTAATCACTGCTTCCCTCTGCGAAGGGCCTTTCTTTTACTTTTATGTTGAGTCACCACCTTCTATCTTTATGCACCGTCTAAGAGAGCATAGTTGTCATTCTAAGTATAATGTGCATTGTCCCAAAGTTTATCATTGATTGATTCATGACTATGGTTTCACTTGTTCTTAAATTACTTGTATCTAGTCACCCTCTTAAAACTTGAAGGTGTCTTATGCATTTATGTGTTGCTACTCCATGAGGGACAAGCTGAAAACCATTTGCTATGTTTTCCATATGATTTGAACACATAGTTGACTTTCATTGTTTCATTATTCATGATCTTTCATTTGTGTTCTTATTCATGTTATAACATGGTTGCTAAGTTTCTTATTGTCAAGATTATATCTTCATACCCATGTTTTAAGTTCTTTTGATCCCAGCACTCAATGCTTACTTAGATGATCAAGATTGTGTAGGTGCATGTCACCTCAAAAATTATTCTTTTGCTATCACTTACCTACTCGAGGATGAGCAGGAGTTAAGCTTGGGGATGCTGATACGTCTCAAACGTATCTATAATTTTTTATGCTCCATGCTCGTTTTTACACCATTTGCCTTGTGTTTCATTACACTTCGTGGCGTTTTTATGCGATTTCTGGAACTAACCTATTAACAAGTCGCCATAGTGCCAGTTCCCTGTTTTCTGCTATTTTTGTGTTTCAGAAAAGTTACACAGGAAATATTCTCGGAATTGGACGAAACAAAAGCTGAATATCCAGAAATTCACCGAAGCTTCCAGAGAACCGAAGAGGAGACGGAGTGGGGCCACGAGGGCCCCACACAATAGGGCGGCGCGGCCTAGCCCCTGGCCACGCCCCCTACATGTGAGGGCGCCCTGGCAGCCCCCTGGCGATGCCCCTTCGCCTATATAAAGCCTCGGGACGGAAAACCCTAAAAGAGTCGGCAAATTTCCAGAAAGAGTTCCGCAGCTCCGCCGCCGCCGCCGACGAATTTCGGGGGATAGAAGTCTCTATTCTGGCACCCTGCCGGGACGGGGAAGTGCCCCCGGAGCCATCTCCATCGGTCTCCATCGCCGTCTACGCCATCTCCATCAACCTTGCTGTCTCCTATGATGAGGAGGGAGTAGTTCTCCTCGGGGCTGAGGGCTCTACCGGTAGCTATGTGGTTCACCTCTCTCTCCCATGATGTGATCTTTATGTGATCATGAGCTTTGTATCTAGTTGAATTGGTAGATGTTATTATTCAGATGTTATGCTACTCCTATGCTTTATTATTATACTCTCCGGAGATACCTCGTATCATGGTGTAAAGGTGACTAGTGTGTGCATCATGTGTATCTTTTTGGTTAATGTCTCTATGAATTGTTGGTGTTTGTTGGAACCATCTAGTGCGTTCATGGTGATAGTGTGGGATAATCTAGTTTGGGTACATACGGACTTTGAGGAGTGCTTCGTAGCCCTACGCATGATTAGTGTTCATTTTCCATTGAAGAATTGTTTTGAGTTGCATATTGATGATAGTATCTATTGGTTCAATTATGTTATATTTGTTGGGAGTGTGTCCACTAGTGAAAGTATGATCCCTAGGCCTTGTTTCCAAGCTTTGCACACCGTTTACTTCCTGTTTTGTTACATGTTTGCTTGCTGCCATTTTTATTTCAGATCGCGTTTACTACTTATAATCATCACAACTACTTGTATTTCACTATCTCTTCACCGAACTAGTGCACCTATACATCTGACAAGTGTATTGGGTGTGTTAGGGACACAAGAGACTTTCTGTATCATAATTGCAGGGTTGTTTGAGAGGGATAGCTTTGACCTCTTCCTCCCTGAGTTCGATAAACCTTGGGTGATCCACTTAAGGGAAACTTGCTGCTGCTCTACAAACCTCTGCACTTGGAGGCCCAACACTGTCTACAAGAACAGACGCGTGCGTAGACATCAATGCCTGGGACGTACTTCTTCGCCTTTTTGAAGAAACCCCGCAGCTCCGAAAGAGGTCGACCGCGGGAAGAGCTCACCTTCTCCCAGTTAACCTCTTCACCATGCGCGTAAGTAAGAGCAATGGCCCCCTCTGCACCTCACTTTATGGAGCGACCCTTCATCAGAAGGATAGGATCTTCAGGGGTGTCAAACGCCTTGGCAAGCTTCTTCAAATCAGCATCTGGCATGTCCGCTTTTTGCTTGGGCCACAACCCGACGAAAATCCGCGTGAGTACGCGGCTAACCAACTCGAAGATCTCTTGGATAGAAATCCAATTCGACTCCAGCAAGTTAACTGCGGCCATGAGAGAATCATCATCTGGCTGCAAAGAAGCCAAAGACACCCCAGTATGTTCTAAATAACCAAGGAAACAAAGACAGGCACACATCAGCAAGCATAAGACTGAGCAACTCAAACAAAGAAGGGGAAAAACATGGTATTTACCTCTAGCAAGAGCCGACATTTTATTAAGCCGTTCAGTTATGGCCTGCTCCCGTTGGATGCGCTCCTGTAGCGTCAAAAAGGGCTTTCTCCGCTTTCTTTTCCCTAGCCAATGCTGATTTATTGGACTTCTCAGCAGTGGTTTTGGTAGCAGTGGCGGCATCCCAAGCTTTTCTGGAAGCCTCGAGTTCAGCTTCAAGTGACGCTATGCAGGCAGTGGCTGTTGCCAAAGCATCTGTGGTACAGAAGGAAAGTTGAACAAAAGAAATAGAGAAGGATACAGAAGAAAGGAGAAAGACAAAGCATAGAGGAAAAAGTACCTTGAGAAGCTCGAGTAGTCTTCAAGTACTCGACACATTCAGTGCCCAAAGAGACGAACTTCCTCATCAAGATCTGCCAAGAGAAAGGCGTGAGTAGGGCGTCAAGGGAAACATCGGTTTCTGTCGACTTCCTAAGATATTTAGAGCCACGAGAAGCCGCGACCTTCTTAACAGGAGCCTTTTGGGACTTCACCACTGGTGCAGCTTCCTGGGAAGAAGGTTCATCAGCAGCGGTAGCCTCAGCAGGAGGAGCAGCAGCATCATCATTCTTCGGGTTCTCATTGTCACTACAAAGGGAAAAAAAGAGACAAAAAACTCAGCATAAGGCAAAATAAAAGGAGGAAGTAAAAAATAAAACTTCGAGTAAGCAGAAACTCATGAGTCAAGGAGGTTGAAGATTTCAAGATCCTCAATGGGAGCTGAAGGCTCCCCGACAGCAGCTTTGGGAGCAGAGGAACTCGAAGACATGAACTCCTCGACACATTTTCTTTTCCTGTCAAGGCTGGGGTCTTCTGAGTGTGCAGGAGGAGGCGACGTTGTCGAGCTAGTTCCTTCCAGTGATTCTTCACCATCATCTCCGTCCTGATTTTCTTCAGCCTCGGGGCTTCAGAGGCAGTAGAAGCTAGATCCGCCGGAATAGGTCCCTCCTCTGGAAGAGGAGGATGAGAAACAAGGAATTGGTGGTTCTGCACAAAGTTAAGTCGCAAGATACTCAAGAAAAGCAGAAACAACAACAAGAAGGCGGATAAACGACACATCGATAGGCGAAAAAGCACATACCGCGGGTAAGGGATGTTCAGAGTCAAAGAAACCAGCGGCCAAATCTGGAATTTCATCTTCTTTAGTGAGAGTAGTCAGAGCTCTCACTCGCTTGTCGAGATCCTTCTTCTCCATAAGATCTTCAGATACTCGAGAAGAATCTCCCAAGCCAGAGAACGACCAAAGCTTAGAAGCATGATGTTGAAGAGGCTGAACTCGACGTTGCAGGAAAAATGCCATAAGTTGAGTCCCTGATAGTGCGCCTCTGCTACCACTCTTCAGAGCCTGGATGTGAGCTAGTAATGGCTTGATATCCTCCATCTCAGCTTTCGTGGGAGGCGAATCCCACGAGGCCAATTTCTTCAGATTTTTTGAGGCATCAAAAGGAGCAATGCCGTATTCGTCAGAGGGAGAGACTTTCTGGTCTTTTATGTAAAACCACTTCTTCCTCCAACCTTGTACAGAGGCGGCCATGGAAAACTCCAAATATTGAGACTCCACACGGACAGAAACAATAGCCCCGCCCAGTTCAGGCTTCTTGGACAAAGAAACACTGGGACGGAGGCGAAAGAGGTACTTCCAGAGAAGAAAATGGGGTTCAATTCCCAAGAAGGATTCGCAAAGAGTGATGAAGCAGGTGATGTAAAGAATCGAGTTTGGTGTGAGCTGGTGAAGCTGCACACCGTACACAAAGAGAAGCCCACGAAGGAACTCGTGGGCAGGGAAAGAGAGACCACGAAGAAGGAAGGCGAGGAACATTACCCGGTAGCCGCTTTGGGGCTTAGGGACACACTCGGTGCTGGGGAAGATAATCTGGTCGCCATCGGCGATAAGACCATCGGCTTGAGCTTTGGTGAGATCCGCCTGCTTGAATTCAAAGGGCACCCAGCTGGTTGACGCATTGGCGGCTTTGCGTTTCCCCATCTTGTTTTTCTGCGCAAGGGTCTTAAAGCGCATCTATAATAGCGGTGGCTCGGGGGCTGAGAAGAAGCTCAGGAGCGTAAAGAGGATGTAGCAATGGTGGCGGCGGCAAAGCAATGAACTGGTAAATAGTGAAAACCCCAGTCTCCCCCTTATAAAACTTCCTAGTGAAGGAACGTGGGTTAAGACGTGGCACAAGAAGCGGAAGCGGCAGCCCACTAACGGGAAGGGAAAACATAAAATTACCGTGATGCCCACAGACAACGGTCAGCGCTTAGTCAAAATGACGTACAGAGATATTCTGCTACTGACGTCACAAAAACAACATGATAGATATGAATACTCGACAAAGATTGGATATGATGTTCTATGAATGAAGGGTGATAAAGGAATTCGACAAAAATCAGACGTCAACAATACAGAATGATCAGGGAAAGATTCGTTTTTAAGTCTATACCTGAAAGTATTCGACTATAGCCTCGGGGGCTACTACCATCGGGAGCGCTGAGCGCGCACCCGACGATATTATCAAATAAAGCTACGATCTGGGAAGTAAAAAGAAAGCACAATGTATTTGACCTTATACTCGAAATAAGTTTTTTCGATTATAGCCTCGGGGGCTACTCCCATCGGGAGCGCTGGGCGCGCACCCGATGATGTTTTTCCAATAATAATGGAGCAAAGAAGGCGAAAGAAAATCTCAAAAGCATCATTACTCCCATCGGGAGGGAGTTTTTATCAATCAAGGTTGAATAACCCGAATATTTTTAGAATTGAAATAGCCAAACAAGGGTGCGACATACGATTCTCGAGTTGCGTCATCGCGACAAAACTTGAATGCCGTGGTTGAAATATATCATGAAGGTAAGACCCCAGGATCCGTCCTGTGTGGCCTGGTATACACACATGGATGCGCTCTGCTGGTACTTATCCGTGTCTACGACGCAAAGAAAATCCCAGTGGACGCACTGGGTACCCTGAGAACCACTGGGATTCATTCTTTGTAAGTCCTAAATGCGGCAAAAGAATGGGTTTGACCGGTTTCCTGAATTCAAGTTCAAGGGGATTGAATTTTAAGTAGGTGACAAATATCTGTTCCAGCAGTTAACTGGCCTCTTGATCTGTCAGAGTTGTCAGGCTTCTTCATCAAAACCCCTTGCGAGATATTATGTTGAAATACCAAGTCGAAGATTGGAAGATATGAAGAAGTCGAGTATTGATCAAGTCGAAGATTTGAAGATCTGAGATTCAACCCGAATCTGCAATTCTGGTAGAATCTCGGGGGCTACTGACAAGGGCATAGATAACAGAGCCTATTAGTTGAGTACCCTTGAGGCCCGTTAAGCTAGGCCCAATTGTAATACAAGTCGAAATACGAGTTCTTACCGTATGTCGATATTGTAATCTATATTGGACCCCTCCCGATCCTTGAGACCTGGTCACCTATATATAGGGGCCAGGAGAGGACGGTGAGGGATAGATTGAAAGCAAGCCAAAGTTCACCTTACGTTTACTTTTGATACAACCTTGTTTGACTGATTTACCTTCGAGTTCATCCGACGCCCTATTCCCCCGATCCCAAGTCCTTCATCTAGGACATTTGTCGAGTTAACCCTCGTAATATGGTGTCTGGGGCGCGGGATCTTCGGTGGGTGATCTGACTGGTCGAAGCCGATCGGATGCTCTGACCAGTTCAGATATTCGGGCGTAGCTGGTGGTGCGTGCTCGGCGTGAAAGACCTCTCTTGCGCGCTTCCGCTGGACCTTATTCGTCGGGCGTCCTCTCTGGATCATGGGCACGAAGCCTCATGGTGGCGGGAACGCCTCTTCTTCGACGACTGGCTGTCGTGGCTCGACTTGTTGGATCGTGGCGGCCTGGTGGCCCTGTTGCGCCATGTTTGCCGGTGGGTTAGGTGGTGGTGGTGGAGCGTTGTAAGCTATCGAACCTGCCACCGGTTGCTCTGATCGCATCCTCTCCTGAAGTGCTTGACTAAGGCAAAGGAATTCTCTGCACTCCATGAGGAGATGAGTAGGTCTTCAAACTCCATCTTTGTCAATGTAGGTGTGCCTTGTGCACCCTCCATTGAGCATCTCCTCTGCCGACGGTGGTGGCTGATCATGATGTCGGCGCAATTCCATTCTTGGCCTCGAATCGCGGCCAACGCTTCTGCTACTGCTTTCGTACTAGCTGTTCCCCCATCTTGGTCCGTTGTGATTGTTGTCGTGGTCATTATTCACGTAGCCTGCTGCTAACATATCCATCATATCCGCGTCATCGTAGCGGCTTCGGCGACCCTTCTTTCGAGAGTTGGAGTGAAACTGATCTTTTGGGTCGACGTCCCGATCTGCTGATCATTGGCGGCTCCTACGGGCCGCAATGGAGTCTTCTCCGTCAGCCCACTCGTTTGCCAAGCTCATAAGATGGTCGATGGTTTTCGGCTTGCAATGTCCTAGCTCTTCCTTGAAGTCGCGTCGGATAAGACCGTCCTGAAAAGCGTCAATGGCTCTCTCGGGAAAAATATTTTCCGCCATGCTGCGGAGGCTGATCCATCGTGAGATGTATGACCTCAGGTGTTCTCCGGTCTTCTGTACGCACAGGTGCAACTCTTTGAACGAGGTGGGCCGTCGTGAGGTGCCCCGAAAGTTCATGATAAATGCTTCCCGAAACTCCTCCCAAGAACGAAGGCTGTCAGGAGCAAGGTTGTTCAGCCATGCCCTTGCGTTGTCTTTCAAGTGCAGCGACAGTAACTGGAGGGCGTTATCTCTAGATCCACTGCCAATGATGACGGCGGTGATGAAGTCATCGAGCCAAATTCGGGGGTCCTGCTGCCCGTTGAACTTGACTACGCTGTCACTGAGCTTGATCCCTTTCGGCAGTGGCGTAGAACGAGTCAGGAGGCTAAAGCATTCCGCTCCGCACAGTCCGTCTCGATTACCGCCGAATGTTTCCTGCTCGCATTCCTCCTCAAAGCGATGTGCATCGCATCGTGCACGTGCTGAGTCGACTCTATTCTGAGCCAGGCCGTGTCGAAGTTCTCCGTTGATAGGTTCCACCACTTGAGTCCTGCGCGCGACTGCTAGCGCCGCTGCTGGGTGCCTGGACTGCTCCACTGGCGGGATAGTTCTTCTTGGTGTCGTTTCATGCCTTTGGTTAGTTGTGCCTTGAAGCACCCTAACTCCTTCGAGCGCCAGGTTCTGCAGATGCCGAATATTCTCGTCGTCGTTTGGAGCGTTCGTGGCAATATATGCTGCTGCAGCCATGATTGCAGCTTCCTTGGTCTTGGGCAGCAGCTCAGCTTTGTTAAATTCCGCTTCTAAATTCCGGGTGACGTTGTGCACATCAGCCCCGGGCTGGATGTGCGACCACGTCCTATGCTGGACGCTCAATGAGTAATGAGATGATCGTTCGGACCGTCTTCTACTGGACGCGTCGGCCTCGTCTCTGCATCGCTCCAGAATGCGCCTATCGGTGCTAATCTGGTCCTTCTGCTCTTGGACGACGAATCGGAGCACAGCTAGCTCCGCGGGCTCGGATTAGGGCCCATATTTGCTTCGCCCGAGTACACTCTCCTTGCATGCCAGTCTTGCGTTATGAACTGACGACCGGTGTTTGACCGAATTCGACCATTATTGGTTATGTGCTCGTTCCCGTCTCCGTGCGACGCCATCATGCAATGTCCTCCGAACGGCGGGATTGAGTCGTCGCTGATTTCGCCCAGTGCGAGAGGGTAGATGTCATCATCTTCAATGTACGATCCGACCTCGATCATGATGTCAGAGTCGTAATCGGTTACGTATCCGTCACTTGATGTGGCGGATTCGCTCGAATATGAGCTAGCCGAATTGCCAATCTTCCCCTTGGCCTCGGGGTAGACGTCATCGTCTGAACATGTGTAGTCTGAGTACAGCCCCTCAACGTAATCAGGGTCGTAGGGTGTAGGATGGAGCGTGAGGGCGTTGAGAGCCCGTTCGCACTCGAATATCGTCGGATAGATGGCTGCAGTGCCCCCTCGAGGGTCCTCACAGCCGGCGACCTCGTGAGCGGAGAAGTCTCCGGCACCAACGAAGTGATAAGCGTCGCACTCGACGCAGTAGGCGGTGGTTAGGGATGGTGGCGGATCATGAAAGTCATTCGACCCAACTGATGGGGTCAAAGTTTCCGTCCTTAGCTCTCCTTTCGACGGCGTCAGTGGTGTTGTCGTCGAGGGAATGTCCCTGATAGCCGGTGGTGTGCTTGGATCGGCCGCGAGCGGGGCCGAGTCACTGATGGAGATCAGCTCCATTGCTCCGTCGTTGTCCACGCGGAAATTGAACAGCCCAAAAGCCATGTCAAAACCTCCGGTTCTTGCCGAAGTTGGTCCTGCCGAGCCTGAGACAAACCTGATGATGGCCGTTGCTGTGAGGTCGATGTCGAGCCCTAAAGCGGTCGTCAGCTCGACGCCATCGATGTTGACGGTGGGCGAAGCGCCATCAATGATGGTGTCGATGACGGATGGCGCGCTGTCGATGGCGGTGTCGATGGCGAACGGCGTGTTGTCGATGGCGGTGTCGATGGCGGACGGCGCGCTGTCGATGGTGGTGTCGATGGCGGTGGTTGGTGAAGGAGCCAGCGAATCCATAGATCTAGATCCCGTTGTCCCCACGGTCGACACCAATTGACGAGGTTCAACCCCGACAATGCCCATGTTTATGGGCTTTCGAGACATGGAGCGCTAGTAGGATCCGGCGAACTCGACGGCGATCAGACGAAAGCAGAAGGACACGAGTTTTACCAAGGTTCGGCCCCCTTGGTAGGGTAAAGACCTACGTCCTGCTTGTCTGACTTTATTGATGGGGTGGCTACAGAAGAGGTGTTACAATGGCGGCATAGATTGGATCTAACCAAAGGCGAAGAGCTCTTGGTGTTTCGAGCGCTCCGGCGTGTGGTGGCGAATATGTGTGTAGAGAGTTTCTTAGTTCTCCCTCCCAACCTTTTATATGCGAAGGTTGGGTCTCGGGATTACTCTCCAAGGCAGCTACGTACAAAGTTGGTAGGTGAAACCCTAATCGAGTCCTAATCCAACTAGGTCTTCTCCATCGAATCTCCAACTTGTGCGGCAAGTCTTGTGCCTAGACCACGCCAGGCTGCTAGCTTCATGGACCTTGCTGTCCCTTCGACAATTATTCCTCCTGGGCCAAAAACCAGGTAGGCTAATATCGAGGGCCTATTTGGCGTTCCTTCATCACCATGTAAGTCTGTACCTCTTATCTTTGCATATCTCATATTTACCTATCAGTAGCCCCCGAGGGTGAGTCTAAGTGTATACACTTGGGCTTGCCCTCTAAAGCAGAACCCTCGAGATTTATCCTTGTTTCCGCTGGTTAAGCCTGTCGTCAGGGACCTATCGAAAATATGCAAGAACTTTCTTGCGTTGGAAGAGGAGAACCAGCGTTTGTCTGCTCAGCTGGAAGACCTACGCCGTAATTGAATTCTTTTTCTGCCATCCATTCTAAATTCTTGACTCGACAGCTTTTCTTTCCTACTTACTCCATTGTCCATCGGGTGATCAGGAATTGCTGCTCAAGCTACCGCCGACAAGACCTCACTGAAGGCTCAAATAGATGATCTCTCAGCCAAAAATTCCTCGTTGAAGGCGAAAGCTGATAGCCTGACCGGCGAGATTACCCAACTCAAAACTGATTCGGCAAAGGCTCAAGAGCTTGTCGATCAGCGACGAGTGGAAGCTAAGGCGAAGGAGAAGAAACTGCAATAGCACCTGTAGGCTGCCCTCGATTCTTTGCGTGGTAAGCCTTGTTCTTTGTTCAGTATAAGATTCATGGGAATCACTTCTATTTTGCTGATTAGAAATCTTACTTCTTCATAAAGTTGCTGCCGAATTGTGTGCTGCGGCGACAACGGAGCTCGCTGGACTCGAGTCCAGCGTTGAGAATGCTGAACGCCTTTGTCAGGAGGTGCGGGACCTTCTGGCGAAGGCGCGGTCGACGCTTGACCGCGTTCGTGATATTTCTGCTCCGGAATTGACAAGCACTACTATTGCTGACATCCTCGAAGCTTTGGCAGTGAAGGGGGACGGCGAGGACCCTTTAGTTGCTACGATTCGCCGACAGGTAACTACTGGCTCCGAGTCCGTCTTCTCTATGCTGATGATGCACGGGGTCGACTTCGACTTCGACAAGGTCACAAGCACGTATCCGAAGGACAAAGATGGGCGCGACGTATATCCCAAGGCGTACCTTGAGCGTGCCCGAGACTTGTCTACTCGCATGACGAGCTTCTTACGGATAGGAACGCCAAGAGGGCGGCTGCAAAGGCCCGGAGGCGTAGCGCATCGGGTGCCCCATCTAGCAGAGCCGCTGGT
Organism: Dactylis glomerata; assembly: GCA_007115705.1. Lineage (NCBI taxonomy): Eukaryota > Viridiplantae > Streptophyta > Magnoliopsida > Poales > Poaceae > Dactylis > Dactylis glomerata. The sequence continues at coordinate 1,557,547 of QXEO01000700.1, read as the reverse complement.
AGTTCGATGTAGCCAGGTCAAAAAGCTGAAACACTTTGTAATGAATGATGCAGTGCCACTTTGTTTTTGTGGCAAACTTCCGAATCCTTCCCGCTATTCAACTTGTTCTGGGTCTTGATCTTTCTTTCGAGATATTTTGATGCTTGGTTGCATCGTGATTTATGAATGGCTATTTGTGACTGGGCGCCTCCTTTGCAGGGCACTACCGCAGGGTCTGATGCCTGGCCTATTTCGTATGAAACAGTTGGTAGTTCTTCCTCTGCCATTGAAAGGCGAGCGCCGCCCACTAGCGAACTTTCCCTGATCTGCTCCCTGCGAGACCAGCTAAGATGCGCGCAACAAGAATTGAAGATAACCACCGCAAAGGTCGACGTTGCTCTCTCCAAGGCTTCGATGGCCGCGGATGCAGAAAATTTCCTTCTTGGGGAGATCGAAAACCTTTGGAAGGCGATGAAATGTAAGTTTTCGAGCTCTTGATCTGTTCTTCCTCTGGTGGACGACTTCTGATCATCTTTCTTGTCGATTGCAGATGCGTGCCTTGACAGCAATGCCAAGGCTCGGCGCATAAATGTGCATCTTTGTGCAGCTCAGAACCACGTGAATTCGATCGCAGATAACTTTTGGGCTAATCGATCAAAGGCAATAAAGCTGACTGTCCTTCAGGATCGAGTCTCCCAGGCTGGGGAGTTAGCTGAAACCAGTCGTTCTGCTCTTGCGCTTGTGCATCAGGCGATGTTCCCTTTGAACGATCAACCCGAGGGTCTTTTGGCATTGCTTAGCCGCTTTGAAAATGGTGAAGCCATCTATCACTTCATTCGTGAACACTTGTGGTGTGGAGCTCTGGTTGCCCTCTCCTTCGTGCGAGCCTGCTATCCGGAGGTTAACATGGATCTGGTGCAGACGCTGCCTCCTACTCCCAGCGGTCGTGTTGAGATGGACGCGCATTACTTTGTTTGCAAACAGGCTGCTGACTGTATCGCGGGTCAGATCATTGTCGAAAGCGACCATCAAAGAGCAAATCGAGCACTTTGGTGTCTTAAACTCTTTTGCCAGTATAGTATATGACCGTGTCTTCTATAAGCTTCTGCAAAGTTTTTCAAAGTACTGTCCTCTGTAGGAGGCGTGAAGTTTTGATAGCTTTTAGCTGAACTGCACAAATCGAAAAACAGAGCCCCCGAGCGTAGGTCGAAGGGCGGAGCCCCTGAGCATAGGTCAAAAGGCAGAACCCCCGAGCGTAGGTCGAAAGGCGGAGCCCCCGAGCATAGGTCGAAGGGCGGAGCCCCCGAGCGTAGGTCGAAGGACGGAGCCCCCGAGCGTAGGTCGAAGGGCGGAGCCCCTGAGCGTGGGTCGAATATTTTTAAGGCGAAGCCCCCGAGCGTGGGTCGAATATTATTAAGGCGAACCCCCCGAGCGTGGGTCGAATATTTTTAAGGCGAAGCCCCCGAGCGTGGGTCGAATATTTTTAAGGCGAAGCCCCCGAGCGTGGGTCGGATATTTTTAAGGCGAAGCCCCCGAGCATGGGTCAAATATTTTTAAGGTGAAGCCCCCGAGCGTGGGTCGAATATTTTTAAGGCGAAGCCCCCGAGCGTGGGTCGAATATTTTTAAGGCGAAGCCCCCGAGCGTGGGTCGAATATTTTTAAGGCGAAGCCCCCGAGCGTGGGTCGAATATTTTTAAGGCGAAGCCCCCGAGCGTGGGTCAAATATTTTTAAGGCGAAGCCCCCAAGCGTGGGTCGAATATTTTTAAGGCGAAGCCCCCGAGCGTGGGTCTGTGTAAATATCGACTCATGAATTGAGGAGTTGTATTTTATTGCATGGTGCCGAAGGCACGGTGCTGAGCATGCACTGCTGCCAGCGCTTGGTTACAGAGAGAGAGGGGAAAAGGGGAAGATTCTATCTGCTCTAAGGATAGAATCGGCGCAGCTGCGCGGTGTTCCACGGGTTCTCGATGTCCACCCCTGTCTTGGGGTTGCGCAGCCGATATGCTCATCCTGGGATGACTTCACGGACGAGGTATGGGCCCTCCCATGATGGTTCAAGCTTCGACGTGCTTGTTTGCTTGAGGCGAAGCACGGGGTTGCCAGGCTCGAAGGACCGTCCACGTACCCGTCTGCTGTGGTAATTGCAGAGGCTTTGCTGATAGACTGCTGAGCGGGCGAGAGCGACGTCTCAAGTCTCATCCAGCAGATCTTGGGCGTCTGCTAGTGCCATTTGTGCATCTTCTTCGACGTAGGCGACTACGCGGGGTGCGCAGTAACGCACATCCGTAGGAAGTACTGCTTCTGCTCCAAAAGCAAGAAGAACGGCGTGTAGCCGGTCGAAGAGTTGGGTGTCGTTCGCAGGCTCCATAGGACCGACAGCAATTCTTCGACCTAAGCGCCTGCTGCGCGCTTGAGAGGCCGAAGAAGGCGTTTCTTCATGCCTACGCAGATGAGCCCGTTGGCCTTCTCGACCTGGCCCTTGGACTTGAGATGTGCCACCGATGCGTACTTGATCTTGATGCCGAACTCTTTGGCGAAGTCTTGAAACTCACCCGAGGTGAAGTTTGTGTCGTTGTCCGTGATGATGCTGTTAGGTACTCCATACCGGTAGATGATGGACTCGAAGAACTTGACCGCCGTAGTCGCCTCTTGGTTGGTGACGGGGACTGCTTCGATCCACTTAGAGAACTTGTCGATTGCGACCAGCATGTAGGTGTGGCTTCCTCGAGATGATTTTGGTAGTGGCCCTACTTGATCGAGCCCCCATTGTGCGAAGGGCCAAGCAACGGGTATGGTGTGCAGTTCTGATGCGGGCGTGTGAGGCTTCGTGGCGAATCGCTGGCATGCGTCGCAATGCTGGACGATGTTCTTGGCGTCGTGCAGGGCCGAAAGCCAGTAGAACCCTGATCGAAAAGCCTTGGCGACAAGGGTTTGGCTGCTGGCGTGATGCCCACAGGTTCCTTCATGGATATCTCGAAGGAGGGTAATTCCGTCTTCGGGTGCTATGCATCGTTGGAGGACCCCTGCGGTACTACGCTTGTAGAGCTCTCCATTGACTATCGTGAAAGCCTTGGAACATTGCATGATCTATTGACGATGGATGGTGTCTTCTGGGAGCTCGCCTCATATCCAGTAGGCCAGGTATGGCTTCGTCCAGACCGCTTCGACGAGCATGACTGTGGCCGTTTCCTTGGATAGGTCTTCTGTTCCCGCTGCTGGGGTAGGACCTGGATGGTTAGCCCCCGAGCGTGTTGCTAACGCCGGGTCGATGATTGGCTTGATCTTGATGGAGCGCTCGAATATCTCCTCAAAGAAAACTCCTGGCGGTATTGGCAAACACTTAGATCCGATATTGGCCAAGTTGTCTGCCTCTTCATTGCTTTCCCTGCCGATATGAGTCACCGCGCACCCTTCGAAGTTGCCTTCTAGGTTGTCGTAGGTCGCATCGCACTCCTTCATGACTTGTTGGGCGATGAGGTTCGAGTCCCCATGGATTTTGATGCGAGTGGTGCCACAGGCTTTCGCCATACGCATGCCGTGCAGAACGGCTTCGTACTCCGCTTCATTGTTCGAGGGGTTCGTGAAGCGCATACGCAGGACGTAGCGCATCTTGTCCCCCTGTGGTGACACGAGGACAACTCCTGCTCCTGTTCCCGAAACTCGCTTAGACCCATCGACGTATATAGTCCAGCAATTCGACAAGTCCGGGAGTTCTGGCATCTGCGCTTTGGTCCATTCGGCGATAAAATCCGGCAGGACTTGCGACTTGATCGCTGACTGCCGCTGGTACATGATCTCCCAGGGTCCCAGAGTAATTCTCCAGAGCGAAACACGCCCCGTGGCGTCGGGGTTGTTGAGTATGCTGGATACTGGGGTCGAGGCCACTACTATGATGGAGTGGCACTCGAAGTAGTGCGGCAGCTTCTTCCCTGTCATGTAGATGGCGTATGCCAGCTTCTGGTAATGGGGGTACCTTTGCTTGGTTGGAGACAGGACCTCGCTGAGATAATACACCGGTCTTTGCACTCCGTGTTCCTTGCCGTCTTCTGCACGTTCGACCACCAAAGCGGAATTGACCACCTGATTGGTTGCGGCAATGTACAGCAGCATCGGTTCTTTCTCGCGAGGAGTAAATAGGACTGGGGATGTCGAAAGGCGACGCTTGAGGTTGTCGAACGTGGCCTGCGCCTCTTCCGTCCAAGTAAAGTTGTCCGTCTTCCAGAGGAGCCGATAAAAGGGGAGAGCCTTTTCGCCGAGCTTGCTTATGAAGCGGCTAAGCGCTGCTAGATGACCTGTCAGCTGCTAGACATGTCGAAGCGTCTTCGGTGGCTGCATGTTGATGATGGCCTGGATCTTCTCCGGATTGCCCTCGATTCCTCTCTCAGAGATGAGGTATCCCAATAGCTGGCCTGTAGGTACTCCGAAGGAGCACTTCTTTGAGTTGATCTTGATGCTGTATCGATCGAGGTTGGCAAAAGTTTCTCACAAGTCATCGAGCAGGCTGTCTGCCTTCGCAGACTTGATGACGATGTCGTCGACGTAGACCTCGATGTTGCGGCCGATTTGTTCCTTCAGGCACGCTTGCATACACCGTTGATAGGTGGCTCTTGCGTTCTTTAGCCAAAAGGGCATCATCTTGTAGCAATATACCTCGTGTGGGGTGATGAACGTCTTGTCCTCGTCTTTGACCTTTAGCCGTATCTGGTTGTACCCAGAGTATGCATCGAGGAACGAGAGGCGCTCACAGCTGATGCGGCACGGTGTTGATGTAAATCACCGTCCAGTTGGGAACCCCAAGAGGAAGGTATGATGAGCACAGTAGCAAATTTTCCCTCAGTAAGAAACCAAGGTTTAATCAATCCAGTAGGAAAAAGCCAAACTTCAGAAGGTGATGCTTGCTAGCTTCGTGACACTCCAACAAGGGCGCCGTTTACAATTCTTGTTAGCGCGTCTTCAATTAGCAGCAACGTGGAACCTGCACACAACACAAGCAAATACTTTGTTCCCAACTTACGATGAGGTTGTCAATCTCACCGGTTTGCTGTAAACAAAGGAATGAGCGTATCGAGTGGAAAATAATAGTAGTATGTGAGAAAGTAAACAGTGCGAGTAAAGTAAATAGGTGATAGCAATATAAAGGAAATTGGACCGGGGTCCACAGTTCACTAGTGGTGTCTCTCCATAAAATAAATAACAACATGCAGGGTAAACAAATTACAGTTGGGCAATTGATAGAATAAAGATAACGTGCATATGTCAAGAGGATCACTATGAAATTTACTCTGGGCATTACAACAAAATATATAGACCGCCATCCAACTGCATCTATGACTAATAATCCACCCACGGGGAATCGTCCGAGGACCCCGTGAATATTAAGTTGCGAACAACAGATAATTGCATTAAGTAAAGTGTGTAATGTAAACAAAGCAAATGTCCTTAGATACAAGATTGTTGTTTTCTCCCTATTGGCAACAGCACATCTACAACCTTAGAGGTTTCTGTCACCCCCCAGATTAAATAGAGGCATGAACCCAACTATCGAGCATAAATACCCCCTCTTGGAGTCACTAGTATCTACTTGGCCAAGATAACTACTAACAACGGAGAGCATGCAAGATCATAAACAACATAGAGATAACACAAGATAAATTTCAGAACATCAACTTAATCATAGCACCAATATTCATCGGATCCCAACAAACACAACATGTAGAATTACATAACGGTGATCTTGATCATCTAAGGAAGCTCACGAGATCTAAACATGAAGCACATGGTTGAGAAGACAACCATCTAGCTACTGCTATGGACCCATAGTCCAAGGTAGACTACTCATCACGCCGGAGGCAAGCATGGCGATGAAGAAGACCTCCGGTGGCGATTCCCCTCTCCGGCAGGGTGCCGGGAAGAGCTTCTGGACCCTCCTGATCTCGGGTCGACGACGGCGGCGGATCGCGATATCTTTCTAGAAAATTGATCGGGTCTTTAGGTTTTTCCCGTCGGGGGGTCTTTATAGGTGAAGGGGTAGCGTCAGAAGTGGACCAGGGGGGCCTCACCATAGGGCGGCGCGGCCAGGGCCTGGGCCGCGCCCGCTGTTGGTGAGGCCAGCCTCTGTCTCTTTTTCATCTCCTCTTTGGTCTTCTGGAAGCTTCGTTTAATATTAGGACGTTCGGCTTTTGTTTCGTCCAATTCTGAGAATATTTCCTGTGTAACTTTTCTGAAACACAAAAACAGCAGAAAATAGGGAACTGGCACTGTGGCATCTTGTTAATAGGTTAGTCCCGGAAAATGCATAAAAATGCCACGGAGTGTAACGAAACACTAAGCGAATGGTGTAAAAACAAGCGTGGAGCTTCAAAAATTATAGATATGTTTGAGACGTATCAACAGCCAGCGGTGGAATCGATGATTTGGTCGATTTTGGGGAGCGGGAAGTAGTCTTTCGGGCAATGTTTTTTTAGTGTCATGAAGTCGATGCACATCCTGTAGATCTTGGTGTCCTTCTTTTCCACCATGACCGGTGTTGAGAGCCATGTGGCTTCCTTTATCTCTCTCATGAAATTCGCCTCGAGGAGGCGATTTATCTCTTCACCCATTGATCAGGCTTTCTCCAGATTGTAGCGGCGCATCGACTGTTTGATGGGCTTTGCATTAGGAAAAATCTTCAATTCGTGCTCGGCGAGTTCCCTAGGGATGCCTGGCATATCAGCTGGACACCAGGCGAACATCCTCCAGTGCTCACAGAGGAACTCAATGAGCGCGCTTTCCTATGCGGGGGAGAGAGAATTTGACACCCGCGCGGTTTTAGAAGGATCTGTCGGGTGGATCTGGTGCTCTCGAGTGTCCTTGCTGGCGTCGAATGATAGCTCTGGGGCGTTCTGCTGCGCCGGCGGATCGACATCCATGTTGGTGCTCTCCCTGATGTGGTTGAGCTCTTCGTGTACCCCAAATATCTGGGAAATGTTGTTCAAGTCCTTGTCATAGTTTTTAGAGCGGGTGAAACTTCCACTGATCGTCAGTGGTCCTCTGTTTGCGGGCATCCGCAGCTTGAGATAAGCATAGTGTGGCACCGCCATAAATCGGGCAAACGCTGGTCGCCCGAGAATAGCGTGGTACTGCGAGGGCCAATCGATGACCTCAAACTCGATCTTCTCCTTCTTGAAGTTTGCCGGAGTGCCGAAAATGATGTCTAGGTGTATCGCCCCCATTGGGTATGTTGGCTTCCCTGGGACGATTCCGGGGAAGGATGTCTCTGTCGGCAGGAGGTTGTCCATCGGGATCTTGATCTTCCGCAGCGTGTCTGCGTAGATGAGGTTTAAGCTGGTCCCTCCATCCATGAACACTTTTTTGGAGGTGAAACCTCCTATCTGCGCTTCGAGGACCAAAGCATGGTGTCTAGGGCGCGGGATCTTCGGTGGGTGATCTGACCAATCAAAGCCGATCGGGTGCTCTGACCAGTTCAAATATTCGGGCGCGGCTGGTGGTGCGTGCTCGGCGTGAAAGACCTCTCTTGCGCGCTTCCGCTGGACCTGATTCGTCGGGCGTCCTCTCTGGATCATGGGCATGAAGCCTCGTGGTGGCGGGAACGCCTCTTCTTCGACGACCGGCTGTCGTGGCTTGACTTGTTGAATCGTGGCGGCCTGGTGGCCCTGTTGCGCCACGTTTGCCGACGGGTTAGGTGGCGGTGGTGGAGTGTTGTAAGCTATTGCACCTACTACCAGCTGCTCGGATCGCATCTTCTCCTGAAGTGCTTGACTAAGGCGAAGGAATTCCCTGCACTCGATGAGGGGATGAGCAGGTCTTTGCACTCCATCCTTGTCGATGTAGGTGTGTCTTGTGCACCCCCCATTAAGCATCTCCTCCACCGATGGTGGTGGCTGATCACGATGTCGGCGCCATTCCATTTTTGGCCTCAAATCGCGGCCAGCGCCTCTGCTACTGCTTCTGTAGTAGCTATTTCCCCGTCTTGGTCCGTCGTGGTTGTCGCTGTGGTCGTTATTCATGTAGCCTGCTGCTACCATATCCGTCGTATCCGCATCATCGTAGCGGCTTTGGTGACCTTTCTTCCGAGAGCTGGAGTGAAACTGATCTTTTGGGTCAATGTCGCGGTCTGCTGACCGTCGACGGCTCCTAGGGCTCACGATGGAGTCTTCTCCGTCAGCCCACTCGTTTGCCAAACTCATAAGGTGGTCGATGGTTTTTGTCTTGCATCGTCCTAGCTCTTCCCTGAAGTCACGCCGGATAAGACCGTCCCGAAAAGCGTCGATGGCTCTTTCGGGCGAAATATTCTCTGACGTGTTGCGAAGGCTGAGCCATCGTGAGATGTATGACCTCAGGTTTTCTCCGGTCTTCTGTACGCATAGGCGCAGTTCTTTGAACGACATGGGTCGTCATGAGGTGCCTCGAAAGTTTGCGATGAATGCTTGCCGAAATTCCTCCCAAGAGCGAATGCTGTCAGGAGCAAGGTTGTTCAGCCACGCCCTTGCGTTGTCCTTCAGGTGTAGCGACAGTAACTGGAGAGTGTTATCTCTAGATCCACCGCCAATGGTGACGGCGGTGATGAAGTCATCGAGCCAAATTCGGGGATTCTGCTGCCCGTTGAATTTGACCACGCTATCGCTAAGCTTGATTCCTTTCGGCAATGGCGTGGAGGGAATTAGGAAGCTAAAGCATTCCGCTCTGCACAGTCCATGGCGACTACTGCCGAATGTCTCCAGTTCGAATTCTTCCTAGAGACGACGCGCATCGCGTCGCGCACGTGCTGAGTCGACTCTATTCTGAACCAGGCCATGCCGAAGTTCCCCGTTTATAGGCTCCACCACTTGAGTCCTGGGCGCTACTGCTGGTGCCGCTGCTGGATGCCTGAACTGTTCCACTGCAGGGATGGTTCTTCTTGGCGTCATTTCGTGTCCTTGGTCATTTGTGCCTTGAAGCACCCTGACACCTTCGAGCGCTAGGTTCCGCAGATGCCGCATATGCTCATCGTCGTTGGAAGCATTTCCGACAATATATGCTGCTGCGGCCATGATTGCAGCCTCTTTGGTCTTGGGCAGCAGCTCAGCCTTGTTGAATTCCGCTTCTAAGTTCTGGGCGATGTTGTGCACATCACCCCCGGGCTGGATGTGCGACCGCGTCCTGTGCTGGACACTCGATGAGTAATGAGATGATCGCTCGGCCCGTCTTCTGCTGGACGCGTCGGCCTTGTCTCTGCGTCGTTCCAAGATTTGCCTATCAGTGCTAATCTGGTCCTTCTGCTCCTGGATGATGAATCGGATCGCAGCTAGCCCTTACAGGCTCGGATTAGGGCCCATAGGTGCTTCGCCCAAATATACTTTCCTTGCGTGTCGGATCTGGTCTTGAGTTATGAACTGATGACCGGTGTTTGACCGATCTCGAGCGTTGTTGGTTCTGTGCTCGTTCCCGTCTCTGTGCGACGCCATCATGCAGTGCCCTCTGAACGGTGGGATCGAATCATCGCTAATTTCACCCAGCACGAGAGGGTAGATGTCGTCGTCTCTGATGTACGATTCGACCTCGATCATGGTGTCAGAGTCATAATCGACCACATATCTATCGTCTGATGTGGCAGATTCGCTCGAATATGAGCTAACTGAATTGCCAATTTTCCCCTTGGCCTCGGGGTAGACGTCGTCGTCTGAGCATGTGTAGTCCGAGTACAGCCCCTCGATGTATTCAGGGTCATAGGGTGTAGGATGGAGCGTGAGGGCGTTGAGAGCCCGTTCGCACTGGGATATCGTCGGGTAGATGGCGGCAGTGCCCCCTCGAGGGTCCTCGCAGCCGGCGATCTCGTGAGAGGAGAAGTCTCCGGCGCCCACGAAGTGGTAAGCATCGCACTTGACGTAGTAAGCGGTGGTTGGGGATGGTGGCAGATCTTGAAAGTCGTTCGACCCAACTGATGGGGTCGAAGTTTCCATCCTTGGCTCCTCCTTCGACGGCGTCGGTGGTGTTGTCGTCGAGGGAATGTCCCCTATAACCGGTGGGGTGCTTGGATCTACCGTGGGCGAGGCTGAATCGCTAACGGAGATTAGCTCAATTACTCCATCGCTATCCACGCGGAAGTTGAACAACCCGAAGGCCATATCGAAACCTCCGATTCTTCCCGAAGCCGTGCCCACCAAGCTTGAGGCGGGCTCGACAACAGCCGTTGCTGGAGGGTCGATGGTGAGTGCCGAGGCGAGATCGGCGATGCTTGCCGGTGTGGTGTCGGAGACGGTCGATCCAGTGACATCGACTATTGTTGTCGGTGGGGTGGTGTCGATGGCGGCCGGCACAGCGGTGCCGACGAGGATGGTCGATGCAGTGTCGATGTTGATGCTGGCGTTGGTGTCGAAGTTGGTGGTGAGTGAGTCGATGTTGATGTCGGTCGGCGACGCAGAATCGACGGCGATAGCTGATGACGAGCCATCGAACCTTGTCGGTGCGGATAGGTCGGCGATGGTTGGTGAAGGAGTCGGCGAATCCGTAGATCCAGATCCCGTCGTCCCCACAGTCGGTGCCAATTGACGAGGTTCAACCCTGGCAATGCCCATGTTTATGAGCTTTCGAGACATGAAGCGCTAGTGGGATCCGGCCAACTCGACGGCGATCAGACAAAAACAGAGGGACACGGGTTTTACCCAAGTTTGGCCCCTTTGTAGGGTAAAGACCTACGTCCTGCTTGTCTGACTTTATTGATGGGGTGGCTACAATGGAGGTGTTACAATGGTGGCGTAGATTGGATCTGGCTGAAAAGTGGAGAGCTCTCGATGTTATAAGCGCTCCAGGGTGTGGTGGCAAAAAAGTGTCTAGCCATCCTTGGATCTCCCTCCCAACCTTTTATATGCGAAGGTTGGGTCTCGGGATTGTTTTCCAAGTTAGTTACGTACAAAATTGGTAGCTGAAACCATAATTGAGTCCTAATCCAACTAAGCTTCCTCCTTCGAGTCTTCACCTTGCACGACAAGTTTAGCTCCTGGGCCGCATCATGCTATCGACATTATGGGCCTCATTATCCCTTCGACGATTATCCCTCCTGGGCCGAAAACCAAGTAGGCAAATATCGAGGGCCTATTTGGCATTCCTTGGTCAACAACCTTAGAAGTTATTGTCACTCTCCCAGATAACTAGAGGCATGAACCCACTATCGAGCATAAATACTCCCTCGTGGAGTCACAAGCATCTACTTCGCCAAAGTATCTACTAGCAACGGAGAGCATGCAAGATCATAAATAACATAGACATGATAAATCAATAATCAACTTGACATAGTACTCAATATTCATCGGATCCCAACAAACACAACATGTGGAATTACATAAAGATGATCTTGATCATGATAGGCAGCTCACAAGATCTAAACATGAAGCACATGGAGGAGAAGACAACCATCTAGCTACTGCTATGGACCCATAGTCCAAGGATGTCTACTCACGCATCACTCTGGAGGCTGGCATGGTGATGAAGAAGGCCTCCGGTGATGATTCCCCTCTCCGGCAGGGTGCCGGAAAGAGCTTCTGGACCCTCCCAAACTTGGGTCGACAATGGTAGCGGCTTGCAGTATGTTTCGTGGAAAAGTGTTCGGGCCCTTAGGGTTTTCCCGACGAAGTGAATTTATAGGCGGAGGGGCGATGTCAGAAGGTGGACCAGGGGCCCACACCACCTGGTGGAGCGGCCAGGGGTGGCCCGCGCCAACCTATGGTGCGGCTCCCTCCTGGCCCCTCTCGGTCTCTCCTTTGGACTTCGTCTTCGTGTCAGGTAAATAGGAACTTTGGCTTTTGTTTTGTCCAATTCTGAGAATATTTCCTGTGTAACTTTCCTGAAACACAAAAATAGCAGAAAACAGGAACTGGCAGTGTGACATCTTTTTAATAGGTTAGTTCGAGAAAATGCATAAAAATACCACAAAGTGTAAACAAAACATAAATCAATTAGTGTAAAACAAGCATGGAGCATCAAAAATTATAGATACGTTTGCAACGTATCAACATCCCCAAGCTTAACTCCTACTCGTCCTCGAGAAGGTAAGTGATAACAAAAACAATAATTTTTGAGGTGACATGCACCCAACACAATCTTGATCAACTTAAAGTAAAGCATTGCAAGCTGAGATCAAAGTACTCTACACATGGGCATAAGAGATATAATTCTAACCATAGAACTTAGCAACCATATTACAACATGAAAAGAAACACAAACAAACGATCATGAGTAATAATGCATTGAAAGGTGTTTGTTTGTTTTGAGCATATAGAAAACATGGCAAAGTGGTATTCAGCTTGTCCCTCATGGAGTAGCAAAACATAAATGCATATGACACCTTCAAAGTTCAAGAGGGTGACTAGATACAAATAATTTGAGAACAAGCAATACCATAATCATGAATCAATCAATAATAAATTTTGGGACTACGCACATTATACTCAGAATGATAACTATGCTCTCTTAATCGATGCATAAAGGTAGAAGATGAAGACTCAACATAAAAGTAAAAGATAGGCCCTTTCACAGAGGGAAGCCGGGATTTAACATGTGCTAGAACTTTTCATTTGTAAAACAGAGATAAAAATCATATTGAGAGGTGGTTGTTCCTGTCAACGACTGGCAATGGGGTACTTGCTATCTTCCATACTAAACAATTTCAGAGCGGTTCTGAGTTCTTAAAAATTTGGCATATACATGCTCTTTTATAAAGTTTGGCACTCCTCCCCACTTTTCTTTTCACAAATGATGGCTAACCAAATCCTTCGGGTGCTCACCAACTTTCACATACCATGGAGGAGTGCCTTTTACTTTTTTTATTATGGTTACAATGGTCTAACCAGTTCTCTTGCAAAATTAGTGACGAGCAGATGAAGCATGCAAGTCGAGGGGTATTTAATTTAATATGGAAAATAACAATTCCAACCACTACGTCCTCATGAGCTAAAAACAGTGTCACAAAATGAGAAGTATTTTAAAGGTTTTGAAAGGTAGCACATAAAAATTTGCTTGGAATGGTTTGAAAAACCATGCATAGGAATTTGTAGTGGACTCTTTGGAAAAATTTGGTTTTTGGGAGTTGGATGCACGAGTAGAGCGCATACTCAGTGCAGGTGAAGGCTAGCAAAAGACTAGGAGCGACCAACTAAGAGAGCAATAACGGCCATAATCATGCATAGCGACAAAACATTATTAACCAAAGCATAAAGTGATATTACAAGTCAAAAACTAAATAATCATAGAGGCTTGAGGCGACTGGTTTAAAGTCAAAACATGGCGTAAGCATGCGCCAAGTCCACCCAAATAAAGCATCAAAGGAGAATGCCATAATATTATGCTTCTATAAGATAAAAACAATGCATGATTCTTTGAAAGGCACATTAAGCACTCTCAGTTATTTGAGACAAGTTATGCCACAACAATAACTACTAAGCATATAATCAAAATAATATCTAGCATGACATGCTAAAGTCTAAGCCTTGATACGTCTCAAACGTATCTATAATTTTTGATGCTTCATGCTTGTTTATACACCATTTGCTTTGTGTTTTGTTACACTTCGTGGCATTTTTATGCATTTTCCGGAACTAACCTATTAATGAGATGCCACAGTGTCAGTTCCCTGTTTTATGCTGTTTTTGTGTTTCAGAAAAGCTACACAGGAAATATTCTCAGAATTGGACAAAACAAAATCCGAACCACCTATTTTTCCCGAAGCGTCACGAAGTTCGAAGATGAGATGGAGGGGGACAGAGCCTGGCCATACCCTAGGGTGGCGCGGCCCAGGCCCTGGCCGCGCCACCAGGGGGTGAGACCAGTTGGTCCATTTCCTGACGCCGCCCTTCCGCCTATATATTCCCCTCGACGGGAAAAACATAAAGCCCCAATCAATTTTCTAGAAACATATCGTGAGCCGCTGCCGTCGTCGACCCGAGATCGGGAGGGTCCAGAAGCTCTTCCCGGCACCCTGCTGGAGAGGGGAATCCCTGCCGGAAGCCTTCTCCACCACCATGGTCGCCTCCGGAGTGATGTGTGGGTAGTCTACCTTGGACTACGGGTCCATAGAAGTAGCTAGATGGTCGTCTCCTCCACCATGTGCTTCATGTTTAGATCTTGTGAGCTGCCTATCATGATCGAGATCATCATTGTGTAATTCTACATGTTGTGTTTGTTGGGATCCAATGAGTATTGGTACTATGTCAAGTTGATGTTCTGAATTATATATTTATGTTATCTCTATGTTGTTTATGATCTTGCATGCTCTCCGTTGCTAGTAGATATCTTGGCCGAGTAGATGCTAGTGACTCCAAGAGGGAGTATTTATGCTCGATAGTTGGGTTCATGCCTCTAGTAATCTGGGGAGTGATAGAAACCTCTAAGGTTGTAGATGTGTTGTTGCCACTAAGAAGAAAACAACAATCTTGTGTTCAAGGACATTCGTATTGTTTACATTACACACTTTGCTTAATGCAATTATCTGTTGTTCGCAACTTAATACTCAACGGGTGCTCGGACGACCCCTCAAGAGTGGATTTTTAGTCATAGATGCAGTTGGATGGCGGTCTATGTATTTTGTTGTAATGCCCAGAGTGAATCTCATAGTGATCCTCATGACATATGTACGCTATCTTTATTCTATCAATTGCCCAACTGTAATTTGTTTACCCAACATGTTGTCATTTATCTTATGGAGAGACACCACTAGTGAACTATGGACCCCAGTCCTATTCCTTTACATTGCTATTACCGTTTACTATTTTACTTGCTTATATACATTCTTGCATACTATTACCTTTTACCACTCGACACGCTTAATCCTTTGTTTACAGGAACCAGTGAGATTGACAACCTCATCATAAGTTGGGGCAAAGTACTTGGTTGTGTTGTGTGCAGGTTCCACGTTGCTGCTGGTGAAGAAGCTACCACGTCAACTACGCACCAGTATTTTTCTGGCGCCATTGTTCGGAGTGTCTCGAAGCTAGCGACATCAACCTTCTGAAGTTTGGCTTTCTCCTACTGGTTCGATAAACCTTGGTTTCACAACTGAGGGAAACTTGCTGTTGTGCTCATCATACCTTCCTCTTGGGGTTCCCAACTGGGTGCCTACTACGCACCATCAAGCATTTTTCTGGCGCCGTTGCCAGGGAGAAAGAAGATTTCTGCAAGGGGAGTCTCTCACGCTCAATCTTTTACTTTGTTATTGTTTTGTTTACTTTATTTTTGCTTGCATCGTTTTATCAAAAACACACAAAATTAGCTTCTTTCACAGTTGTTATTTCTTTACTTTTAGTTCATTATGTTGTTCCCTAAGTACGCTTTGGTGGACCTCTCAGTAGGTAGTGGTTCTATAATTGGAAAAGGCAACATCGAGGAGTTCTTTAATCATATTAGTATGCATAAAGATGTTGAGGATAAATCTTTAGCTGAACTTGCTCCTAGTTATGAAGTTACTGCTGCTTATTTAGTTCACATGTTGGAGGCTAGGTTCATTAGCCCTAATCCTTTCATGCAACATATGTTTCTTAAGCTTCATGATATCGAAGACTCCGAAAAGAAAGATTTTATTTTGGAGACTTTGCGTAGAGAATTTAGAGATGTTGTTATAGAAGCTAGGAAAGTTTTTGAGCATTTTAATATGCTTGGCTCACATGTAGAGGTTGTTGGTACAAACAAACAAGAAATCAAAGTACCAATACCTTGCAAACTAGTAGGATTGCATGAAGCTTTTGAAAATAATTTTGATTGGATTTATCCTGATAACCTTTTTGATGAAAGGAGTGCACCCAAGAATGTTCATAAGGGATCTTCTAAAACTTATTTGGATGCAATACAATGCCTTGTTGAAAAGACTTCTGCAATTGATCTTAATTCTTCATTTGATAATACTTGATTTCCACCTTTCCGCGCCTAGCTCAAAGGCGTTAATGAAAAGCACTCTTGGGAGATAATCCAATGTTTTCTTTTCAGTACTTTTTCTTTTATTTGAGTCTTGGAAGTTATTACTACGGTAATGAACTCTCCTTATCATTTTTATTTCGTTGTTGTGCCAAGAAGAACCTCTAATTTGAGGGAGGTAAGATTTGGGGAAGTTGCTATCCTGAAACAGATTTTCATGCTGTACTGTAAAAATTCGTGACAATCCTTAGAATATCTTTTTGATCTCCGATTTCTTGTGCATATTCCCCAGGTTATTTCCAAACTTTTATTAGTTCTGCACTTTTCGATTTGAGCAACAGAAAATCCTCGAAAAAATCGATCTTTGTCAGTTGTACTGTTTTGACAGATTTCTGCCACTATTTGTGTTTGCCTCTCGATCGCTTTCTTTTTGAGTTCTTTTGATCCGAGGAATTTTGAGGAACTTGCTACAGTAGTATATGCTTTATATGTGGTGTGTGTGAGTTGAAATCTGAACCAAAAGGGTTGATCTATTATTATGCTTACACTAATGTTGCTAATAGAATTATGTGAAGTTTTGTATGAAGAAAGTTTTCAAGTGTAGGGAATAGAGAGTGATGAGATGAGATAAAGAATGGAAAAAAGCTCAAGCTTGGGGATGCCCATGCAACCCTAAGAAATATCCAAGAGGTATAAGCGTCAAAGCTTGGGAATGCCCCCGAGGCACCCCTTCTTCATCGACAAAAATCAGGTCACCTTTTAAGACACTATATTTTTATTGCTTCATATTCTATGCGTTTTTCTTGGAGCATCTTTACTTTTGCTTTCAATTTTCTATTATTTTGTTTGCTGCAATAAATGCTTGGACCCCAACAAATTTATTTTGGAGTAGATGTACTCCATTTTTCATTGCCAAGAACACTCTAGTTTTCACTCTTATCATTCAACGAGTGTTCTCTTTTTCTACAACTGCGTTTAGCTTTCATTTTTATCTTTGATTTTTGTTAATATCTTGTTATATCTTTGTATCAAGGTGTATTTTGAACTCTGGTCCATGTTGGTTTTCATCAAAAGAGTTGATTCAAAAAGGTTTGAATGGTGTTGGGAAAGAGAAAAAAATCATGCCAAAAGTGATACAAAAAGGGAGCTTGTTTAGACTGCAGCTTAGACTTTTGCATGTCATGCTTGATGTCATTTTGATAGTATGCTTAGTAGTTTTTGCTGTAGCATGACTTGTCTCAAATGACTGAGATTGCTTAATAAGCCTTTGAAAAAATCATGCATTGTTTTTATTATGTGGAAGCATTATTGTGGTTTTCTCCTTTGATGCTTTATTTGGGTTGACTTGGCGCATGCTTATAACATGTTTGACTCTAATAAGTCGGCATATAGCCTCTATGTGAAGGGTTTCGCAGCATAGAAAACAAAATTTTTCCTACGAAGACGAACAGAAACAAGCCAAGATCTGATCTACAAGATGCAAAACAACGAGCGGGAGAGATTAGATCTACATACCCTTGTAGATTGCATAGCGGAAACGTTCAGATGAACGTGGTCGGCGTAGTCGTACTAGCGTCTCCTCCTCGCGATCCGATCCGATCCAAGCGCCACAACGGGCGGCGCCTCCGAGCGATGCACACGTACAGCGCAGCAATGATTCCTCCTCCTCGGTCTAGCAAGGTGCGGTGGAGTGGTAGATAGGATCAGCAGCACAACGGCGTGGTGCTTATGGTGGAGAGTATATGCGGGCAGGGCTTCGCCTACGCTTGCAAGGTGGAAGAGGATTGGGCGAAACATCTAGTCAAACTAGGGCAAAAGGGAGCTACAGACAAAAGGCTACGATGGCTGAAAATTTAGGTCAAAACTTGTTTTCTGCGCCGGCCTCTGATACGTCTCAAACGTATCTATAATTTTTGATGCTCCATGCTTGTTTTTACACCATTTTCTTAGTGTTTCGTTACACTTCGTGGCATTTTTATACATTTTCTGGAACTAACCTATTAACGAGATGCCACAGTGCCAGTTCCCTGTTTTCTGCTGTTTTTGTATTTCAGAAAAGTTACACAGGAAATATTCTCGGAATTGGACGAAACAAAAGCCAAAGATCCAGATATTTACCGAAGCTTCCAGAGAACCGAAGGGGAGACGGAAAGGAGCCACAGGGCGGCCACACCACCAAGGGGCGCGGCCTACCCCTGGCCCGCGCCCACCTATGGTGAGGGCCCTCTGGTCCACTTCTGACGCTGCCCCTTCGCCTATAAAGATCCCCCGATGGGAAAAACCTAAACACCTGATCACTTTTCTAGAAACACATCGCGATCCGCCGCCATCATCGACCCGAGATCGGGAGGGTCCAGAAGCTCTTCTCGGCACCCTGCCGGAGAGGGGAATCGCCACCGGAGGTCTTCTTCATCGCCATGCTTGCCTCCGGCGCGATGAGTGAGTAGTCTACCTTGGACTATGGGTCCATAGCAGTAGCTAGATGGTTGTCTTCTCCACCATGTGCTTCATGTTTAGATCTTGTGAGCTGCCTTACATGATCGAGATCACCGTTATGTAATTCTACATGTTGTGTTTGTTGGGATTCGATGAATATTGGTGTTATGATTGAGTTGATGTGCTAAAGATTATCTTATGTTATCTCTATGTTGTTTATGATCTTGCATGCTCTCCGTTGTTAGTAGCTATCTTGGCCGAGTAGTTGCTAGTGACTCCAAGAGGGGGTATTTATGCTCGATAGTGGGTTCATGCCTCTATTTAATCTAGGGGAGTGACAGAAACCTCTAGGGTTGTAGATGTGCTATTGCCACTAGGGAGAAAACAACATTCATATGTCCAAGGGCATATGCTTTGTTTACATTACACACTTTGCTTAATGCAGTTATCTGTTGTTCGCAACTTAATACTTGTAGAGTTCTCGGATTGATTCGCCACAAGTGGATTATTAGTCATAGATGCAGTTGGATGGCGGTCTATGTATCTTGTTGTAATGCCCAGAGTAAATCTCATAGTGATCCTCTTGATATATCACGTTGTCTTTATTCGATCAATTGCCCAACTATAATTTGTTTACCCAGCATGTGTTATTTTATCTTATGGAGAGACACCACTAGTGAACTGTGGACCCCGGTCCTATTTCCATTATATTGCTATCACCTATTTACTTTACTCGCACTGTTTACTTTACTCGCATACAGTATTTGGTTGTATTGTGTGTAGGTTCCACGTTGCCGCTCGCAAAGCAAAGCTTGGACGAGGCGCCCTATAAATTGTCCGGAGCTGTCGCGAAGCTAGCGGGCATCACCTTTAGTCGTTTGGCTTTTTCCTACTGGATTGATATCCTTGGTTTCATAACTGAGGGAAAACTTGCTGCTATATTCATCATAACCTTCTCTTGGGGTTTCCAACTGGCCGGTCATTTACTTCATCAACTACACGCCAATAAGTTCTCTAGCACTATTCATCACCGCGCCATCAACAAGTTTTCTGGCGCCGTTGCCGGGGAAAAAGAAGACTTCTGCAAGGGGAGTTTCGCACGCACATCCTTTACTTTGTTTTAAGTTTTGCTTTACTTTATTTTTACTTGCATCATTTTATCAAAAACACACAAAAATAGTATCCTTTATAGTTGTTACTTTATTGCTTCTAGTTCATTATGTTGTTCCCTAAGTACGTTTTGGAGGACCTCTCAGTAGGTAGTGGTTCAATTATTGGGAAAAGTAACATTGAGGAGTTCTTTAATCATATTAGTATGCATAAAGATGTTGAGGAAAAATCTTTGGCTGAGGTTGCTCCTAGTTATGAAGTTGCTTCTTCTTATTTAGTTCACATGTTGGAAGCTAGGTTTGCTAGCCTTAATCCTTTTATGCAACGCATGTTTCTTAAGCTTCATGATTTTGAGGATACTGAAAAGAAAGCTTTTATCTTGGAAACTTTGCGCATAGAATTTAGAGATGTTGCCATTGAAGCTAGGAAAGTTCTTAAGTGCTTTAATAAACTTGGCTCACCTATAAGGGTTCTTAGTAAAAACAATGAGGGAACCGAAATACCAATACCTAGCAAACTCTTGGGATTGTATGAAGCTTTTGAAAATAATTTTGATTGGATCTGTCCCAAAAATATTTTTAGTGATTTGAGTGAACCAAAGCATGATCACAAAGGGTCTTCAAAAACTTATGTGGATAAAATACAATGCCTTATTGAAAAGACTTCTACAGTTGATCTTAATGCTTCTTTCGAAAATACTTGATTTGCACTTTCTGCGCCTAGCTCAAAGGCGTTAAAGAAAAGCACTCTTGGGAGATAACCCAATGTTTTTACTCTCAGTTCTTTTTCTTTTATTTGAGTCTTGGAAGTTATTACTACTGTAATAACCTCTCCTTATAATTTTTATTTCGTTTTTGTGCCAAGAGAAGCCTCTAATTTGAGTGAGGTAAGATTTGGGGATGTTGCTGTCCTGAAACAGATTTTGGTGCTGCACCGTAAAAATTTGTGAAAATTATCTGTATATCTTTTGGACCTGCGATTTTTTGTGCATATGCCCCAGGTTATATCCAAACTTTCATTAGTTGAACACTTTTTTATTTGAGCAACAGAAAACCCTCCAAAAATTCGACCTTTATCAGCAGTTCTGTTTTGACAGATTTCTGCCAATATTTGTGTTTGCCGCTTTATCGCTTTCTTTTTGAGTTCTTTTGATCACAGAACTTTTGGGGAAGTTGCTACAGTAGTATATACTTTATATGTGGTGGTTTTGAGTTGAAACCTGAAGCAAAAAGGGTTGATTCATTGTTATGCTTACACTAATGTTGCTAATAGATTTGTGTTTAGTTTTGTATGAAGGAAGTTTTCAAGTGTAGGGATTGGAGAATGATGAGATGAGTTGAAGAATAGACAAAAGCTCAAGCTTGGGTATGCCCACGCACCCCAATAAATATCCAAGAAGTACAAGCGTCAAAGCTTGGGGATGCCCTCGAGGCACCCCTTCTTCATCGGCAAAAATCAGGTCACCTTTCAACACACTATATTTTTATTGCTTCATACATTATGCATTTTTCTTGGAGCATTAGTTGTTTTAGTTTTCAGTTTTGTTTAGTTTTGTTTGCTGAAATAAATGGTTGGACCCTAACAAATTTCTTTTGGAGAAGTTGCCTTGCTTTTCATTTGCCAAGAACACTCCGTTTTTCACTCTTATCGTTTCAACGACTGTTCTCTTTTTCTAGAACTGCGTTTAGCTTTCGATTTTCGCCTTGATTTGTGTTCAGATCTTATTATATCTTTGCATCAAGGTGTATTTTTACCTCTGGTACATGTTTGTTTTCATCAAAAGAGTTGTTTATAAAAAGTTCGAATGGTGTTGGAAAAGAGAAAAAGCTTTATGCAAAAAGTGGTACAAGAAGGAGCTTGTGTACACTGTGGCCTAGGCTTTTGCATGTCGTACTTGATGTCTTTTTGATAGTATGCTTAGTGGTTTTTCTGTAGCATGACTTGTCTCAAATGACTGAGATAGCTTAATGAGCCTTTGAAAAAATCATGCGTTGTTTTTATTATTTGGAAGCATTATTTTGGTTTTCTCCTTGATGCTTTATTTGGGTTGACTTGGCGCATGCTCACACATGTTAGACTCATACAAAGTCGCCATTGCCTCTATGATTATTTATTTTTTGACTTTTGATGCCATCTTATGCTTCGTTTAATGTTGCTTTATCATTCCGCATGATTATGGCCATTATTGCTCTCTTAGTTGGTCGCTCCCAGTCTTTTGCTAGCCCTCATTTTATACTGAGTATGAGCTCTACTCGTGCATCCAACTCCTAAAAACCAAGTTTTCCATTGTATCCACTATAAATTCCTATGCATGGTATTTGTAAGCCATTCCAAGTAAATTTTCATGTGCTACCTTTCAAAACTTTCAACTACTTCTCGTTTTGTGCCACTGTTTTTAGCTCATGGGGACGTAGTGGTCGAAATTGCTATCTTCCATATTAAATTAAGTACCCCTCGACTAGGCAGCTTCATCTGCTCATCATTAATTTTGCATGAGAGCTGGTCAGACCATTGCAATCTAATTCTAAAGAAAAGAAAAAAAAGGCACTCCTCCATGGTATGTGAATGTTAGTGGGCACCCGATGGAATCGGTTAGCCATGGTTTGAGAAAGCAAAAAAGGTGGGGAGGAGTGCCAAAGCTTTATAAAAGAGCACCAATGTGCCAATTTTTCAAAGAACTCGGAACCGCTCTCACTTATTTATTATGGAAGATAGTAAGACCCCATTGCCAGTCGTTGACATTAAACAACCACCTCTCAAAACCCATTTTTTATCTCTGTTTTACAAATGAAAAGCTCTAGCACATGTTTAATCACTGCTTCCCTCCGCGAAGGGCCTTTCTTTTACTTTTATGTTGAGTCACCACCTTCTACCTTTATGCACCGTCTAAGAGAGCATAGTTGTCATTCTAAGTATAATGTGCATTGTCCCAAAGTTTTCATTGATTGATTCATGATGTTGGTTTCACTTGTTCTTAAATTATTTGTATCTAGTCGCCCTCTTAAACTTGAAGGTGTCCTATGCATTTATGTTTTGCTCTCTCATGACGGACAAGCTGAAAACCATTTGTATATTTTTCCATATGATTTGAACACATGTTTGACTTTCATTGTTTCATTTTCATGATCTTTTGTTTGTGTTCATTTTCATGTTATAACATGGTTGCTAAGTTTCTTTTATCAAGATTATATCTTTTATGCCCATGTTTTAAGTTCTTTTGATCCCAGCGCACAACACTTACATAGATGATCAAGATTGTGTAGGTGCATGTCACCTCAAAAATTATTTCTTTTGTTATCACTTACCTACTCGAGGACGAGCAGGAGTTAAGCTTGGGGATGCTGATACGTCTCAAACGTATCCATAATTTTTGATGCTCCATGCTTGTTTTTACACTATTTGCTTAGTGTTTCGTTACACTTCGTGGCATTTTTATACATTTTTCGAAACTAACCTATTAACGAGATGCCACAGTGCCAGTTCCCTATTTTCTGCTATTTTTGTATTTCAGAAAAGTTACACATGAAATATTCTCGTAATTGGACGAAACAAAAGCCGAACATCCAGATATTTATCGAAGCTTCCAGAGAACCGAAGAGGAGACGGAAAGGAGCCACAGGGCGGCCACACCACCAGGGGGCGCGGCCTGCCCCTGACCCGCGCCCACCTGTGGTGAGGGCCCCCTGGTCCACTTCTGACGCTGCCCCTTCGCCTATAAAGACCCCCCGATGGGAAAAACATAAACACCCGATCACTTTTCCAGAAACACATCGCGATCCGCTGCCATCGTCGACCCGAGATCGGGAGGGTCCAGAAGCTCTTCCCGGCACCCTGCCGGAGAGGGAAATCACCATCGGAGGTCTTCTTCATCGCCATGCTTGCCTCCGGCGCGATGAGTGAGTAGTCTACCTTGGACTATGGATCCATAGCAGTAGCTACATGGTTGTCTTCTCCACCATGTGCTTCTTGTTTAGATCTCGTGAGCTGCCTTACATGATCGAGATCACCGTTATGTAATTCTACATGTTGTGTTTGTTGGGATCCGATGAATATTGGTGTTATGATTAAGTTGATGTGCTGAAGATTATCTTATGTTATCTCTATGTTGTTTATGATCTTGCATGCTCTCCATTGTTAGTAGCTATCTTGGCCGAGTAGTTGCTAGTGACTCCAAGAGGGGTATTTATGCTCGATGGTGGGTTCATGCCTCTATTTAATCTGGGGGAGTGACAGAAACCTCTAAGGTTGTAGATGTGTTGTTGCCACTAGGGAGAAAACAACATTCATATGTCCAAGGGCATATGCTTTGTTTACATTACACACTTTGCTTAATGCAGTTATCTGTTGTTCGCAACTTAATACTTGTGGAGTTCTCGGATTGATTCGCCATAAGTGGATTATTAGTCATAGATGCAGTTGGATGGCGGTCTATGTATCTTGTTGTAATGCCCAGAGTAAATCTCATAGTGATCCTCTTGACATATCACATTGTCTTTATTCTATCAATTGTCCAACTGTAATTTGTTTTCCCAGCATGTGTTATTTTATCTTATGGAGAGACACCACTAGTGAACTGTGGAGCCCGGTCCTATTTCCATTATATTGCTATCACCTTTTTACTTTACTCGCACTGTTTACTTTACTCGCATACTACTATTCTTTTCCACTCGATACGCTCATACCCTTTGTTTCAAGCAAACCGGTGAGATTGACAACCTCATCGTAACTTGGGAACAAAGTATTTGGTTGTGTTGTGTGCAGGTTCCACGTTGCCGCTCGCAAAGCAAAGCTTGGACGAGGTGCCCTATAAATTGTCCGGAGCTGTCACGAAGCTAGCGGGCATCACCTTCAGTCGTTTCGCTTTTTCCTACTGGATTGATAACCTTGGTTTCATAACTGAGAGAAAATTTGCTGCTATATTCATCATAACCTTCTCTTGGGGTTTCCAACTGGCCGGTCATTTACTTCATCAACTACATGCCAATAAGTTCTCTGGCACTATTCATCACCGCGCCATCAGCCTCCTTGTTGCTGCTTTTATAGGCGCATCGTACCTGAGATGACTTACGATGCAAGTTTCTAAAACTTAACTGCCACGCCAAGCTGCCGATCTCCTTTCAATGCATCGATCGGATCGATCATCGCTGCCTCTAGGAGGATCAGATCGATCTGGGCAGGCGTGCGCGCGTGGCCTCGATGGCTCGATCCATCGAGCGACCGCCCCGCCCCAGCGACGCTCCCTGGCGCCCTGATGCGCGGCCGGCCCAGCGGCCTGGCTCGGCCCAGGCGTGCGGCCCAGCCGGCCGGGCGAGCGGCAACCAGTAGGCGACGCACAGGACGCGGGGCTGCGCGGAAGGCCGGCCCAGCCGGCCCAACAGCGACATCCCCTTTTTTTCTTTTTTTTGTCTTTTCCTTTTGCAGTTTATTTGTTTGTCTAGATGGACTACAAAATGGGCCCATTAGCCAAACGTCTCGTGGACTACTTTTTAGCCCTTATTTATTTCCAATAAATAAATAAATATATTAATATTTATTAATTCAATTAATTAATAAATCATTAATCCTATTCGCGGAACAATTCCGTAACTCTCTAAAACAATTTCCATAAATCCCAAAACTACCCTAGCATCGATGAGCGTTAAGTGTGTGACCCTACGAGTTCGAGAATATGTGGACATGATCACCATCAATAACCAATAGCGGGATCTGGAAATCTGTATTGACTCTCATATATTCAATGAAGATCATTATCGGTGAACCACGATGTCAGGATTCATTAATCTTGTATACAAATTTCTTTGTCTCGCGATATTTTACTTGCCTGAGATTCGATCGTCGGTATCGCCATACCTAGTTCAATCTCGTTCACAGCAAGTACTCTTTACTCGTTCCGCAATCCAATATCACCCTGTGATTAAACTTATTAATCACGTGTTTGCAAACGGTGTATGATATTGATTACCGAGTGGGTCCGGAGTATATCTCTCCAACATGGAGGGACAAATCCCAATCTTGATACATGCAACCCAACAAGTACTTTCCGATTACCTGAGAGACACCTTTATGATCACCCTCTCATAGGATGATGTTTGATGACCTCAAAGCTCTCTTTCGGTACCAGGGAGTGGCATTATCTCATGGTCTAAGGAATAGGATACTGACATAGGAAAAGCTACGCAATTGTGAACATAATGACACGATCTAATTGTTGTGCTTAATTTGGGTCTGTCCATCACATCATTCTCCTAATGACATGACCTCATTATTAATCGACAACTCATGTCTATGGTTAGGAAACCTTAACCATCATTAATCAATGAGCTAGTCTAGTAGAGGCATACTAGGGACACGGTGTTGTTTATAAACCACACAAGTATTAATGTTTCTGCTTAATACAATTCTAGCATGGAATATAAACATTATCATGAACAATAAATATGATAATAACAATATTATTATTGCCTCTAGGGCATATTTCCTTCAGTCTCTCACTTGCACTAGAGTCAATAATCTAGTAATACTTGCACCTTTAACACCTATGGCATTCTGGTGTTATTCATATGCGTTGCACGTGGTAAACCTTATCTACAGGCCTGACACTTTCAGGTCCGTGTGTATTTGCATATCTTTTGCGTCAGCACGCATTACTCATCTTGTATGAGATGGCATCGTATAATTTTGGTCTTCTGGTGAGACCTTTGTTTCTTTGCCGAGACTATAATGTCACTATTGTCATACAATAGAACTACATAGTACTAGCACACTTGGAACTACACCTAGTTCTCTTGCTACTTCTAAAGCGATTATATACTTAGCCCTCGTTGCAGTGTCCGCCGCAATGTTAACATTGAAACTCATCCAAGTCATCATGGAACTTTCTTCCATCTTATTGTGCCACCTTAAAATTCAAAACAAATAGTCTAAAATTGAGACTAAATTTTACTGTATATGTGATAAAGCCAATGTAACTCATTGCAATGAACCATTTGTCACTACTGCATACAAAAGATATTCTTACTTCTTCGAAAGTACATAAGAATATTTTTACTATTGTCCAACAATCATCATATGAATGCTCGTAACCTTTAGAGCATTGGACATATCTGGATATACATATCATGGGATACAAGATTGATAAAATCATTCTTGCGGTTTCACTCATCAAGTGTCAATACAATTGATTCTTGCTCCAACCTCTTCCATACAACAAGAACCGTTCTTATTGTTTCCATATTGAACAAATTCAATATTTCATCTATGTACTCTGGCAAAACTATATTAGTGCCTCAATCTATCTGCATAGATATTGATGCTTAATATTCTGGTTTTACCTAAGTCTTTCATCAAAAATCCAATTTTAATGAAAACTTCACAAATATCAAGAAAAACACATTATTTCCAATAAACGATATGTCGTCCACATAAAGTATTAGAAATATGTCTGAGCGCTCCCACTTACTTTCTTGTAATACAAGCATCTTCAAATATCTTGATGAAATTAACTCTTTAACATTTTCATCATTGAAGATTCCAACTTCGTTATGCTTACTTCTACCATTGAAGTTTGCATACATATCTAGCAACCTTTGAATCAACAAAACCCATTGGGTCGTGTCAGGTACACGTCCTTGGTGTGCATTCCGGTAGAGGAACGTTGTTTCGTTTATTCAACTATCATATCTCAATATGTAATTGTTGCTAGAATAATCCATATGACGAAGTCAGGGCCCATCACCGCTTCTTTGTATGTTGTCGGTTACTATTATCTAATAATATCCCATCCTCAAATCTTGCTATTTGATCACGACCAACTTGGTTAAATAGGAACTTTGAAGTCCGGTACTACAACATATTGTAGGCGTGGGAGCCATGGGCGCAGTTGTTGCTTCCAGAACATTTTTCGGTGCTGCGCTACTTTGCTCATCATGCTCAGGTTCAATAACCCCATCAAGTTATATTTTCCTCCCACTTAAACCTTTCGCGAAAAACTCCTTCATAAGAAATTCACTTATTTTAGCGACAATCACTATGTGCTCGGGTTCATAGTAGATGGAATGCCTATCGACATTCTTTAGGATAACCTACAAAGACTTACTAATCCAATTTTGGTTGTAAACATTTTACTTATGCCATGCATACTAAAATTTAAGAAAAAACAACAACTATAACTTGTACAGTGTCATTTCAGCGGATTATGATGGCACTCTATTCAGTGAAAAGCGGTAGTCTCTAAAGCATAATCCACAAATTATATTGGTAGTTATATTTCATCATTGATATAACCATGTCAAACAAGGTTTGATTACACCCATCGAAAACTCCATACTCCTATGGTGTTTCACGAGATGCAAGTTTGTGAAACAATTCACTTAACTCTTAGATGTTTGCTAAACTTATAAATCAAATACGCTCTATTATGATCCAATCATAAATACTTGAATTTTCTTGTTACAATAATTTCCACTTCATAAATTGAACAGTTTCAATCATTTTATACTTCTATCTCATCAAGTAGATATACCATGCATCTATTCGAGTCATTGATGAAATAGAAAATACACCATGCTTGACTTCACACCATGGACTACATACATCAATATGTACGACCTCAATTTAGTTAGTCGCTTGTTCTATCCATGGCCCATGAACAGAGTTTAATCATCTTTAGGAAAAGTCTCACAAGCGTCAATCAATTCAAAATTAAATGACTCAAAAGTCCATCAATATGGAATTTCTTTCATTTTTTAATTTCCAATATGACTTAAACGGTGGTGTCATATATAAGTGAAATTTGTTTTGTCTTGCGACCTTTAGCATCAGTGTTATAAACGTCTATTTCACCAACAAGATTTATAATAATCTATCCATCGATTATGGAAGACGACAATAATTTGAACAACCATTGTTCTCATAATACCAGAATAAGATAAAAATTATTAAGTTCTGAACAAATCTTGAAGGCTAGATTTGATGCCGACGAAAAACACAATAACACTTTTATTTGTTTCTCGATGCGCATTACTACCACATTCTTTTGCTGGTTATTTAGGCCATTGTACTTCTTGCATTGTGTTGCTTTGTATGACATTTCATACCAACAAATCAGTATCCAATACCCAAGAATTACATTGTTAACGAGTAAAGAATACATCTATAACATGTATATCATTTATATACCTGAGCTAGACATTTCCAGTCTTTTCCTTTTCTACCAAATATTTTGCAGATCCTATTTAGCATTTCCTCTTCATTTAGAAGAATCTATAAACATCAATTGAGGTGTCAATCATTTGACACATAGTCCAGAGCGCATTTAGTCAAATACTAATAGCTTTAGATTTCGCACTTTTGAGGTGGATCACCATCATCATATGATTGGTATTCTTCCAGATTCCATTCTTTAGCAATCTTTTGGTATAGCAAAAACAGTTTAGCCAATACCTTTTCATTCGTCTTATCATGACAACTTTCATGATGAAACTACTATAGCTTATAAGGATGAATGCAAGTATAATATTAGGGGATTTCTATTCTCGTGCCCCTGGGTCGTTAGTTGTACTCAGTTTTCCCCAGCCGCTTAACTTTTCCTCAGTTTTCCCCTCGCTCCAGTTTGAAACCCCTCGCAGACGCTCGGACGGGAGGGTTGCCGTCTGGTCAGAGGCCTTGACCGTTACCGATGATGGCTAGGGAGCCGCGGTGGTTGTGAATTGACCGATGCTTTTGAATGGTGCTGACGGGTAGGGTCAGGAGACACGTCGGAGCAGCCATCCATCTATCGCTGACGTGTGGGCCGTTTTATTTCCTGATTGTATACGCGGTGCTGCCAATGACAAATGGGGCCGCTCTATAGGGCTGCCGCAGCCAATGACCAGTGGGGTCGTGTATTTTTCAGGAAAAGACATATATTGCCGCTCTGTGGGGCCTCCGCAGCCAATGACCAATGGGGCCGCTCTGTGGGGCTGCCGCAGCCAATGACCAGTGGGGTCATCTATTTATTTAGAGAAAATCATATATTGCCGCTCTATGGGGCCTCCGCAGCCAATGACCGTTGGGGTCGTCTATTTATTTAGAGAAAATCATATAGAGCCGCTCTGTGGGGCCGCCTCAGCCAATGACCGCTCGGGTCGCCCTTTTTCTTAAGCTAGACCCAGCAGGTGACTATTTTCGCTAGGAGAAGCAACAAGTTCGCTAATTAATTTTTCTTAAGCTAGACCCAGCAGGTGACTATTTTCGCAGCTTAATCTAAAGTGAATCTTATGCTAAACATGGCTGGAACCTAGTGTTGTGTATCTCATTAGTTATCGGAGAACCGCTGGCAGCTCGTTCCCCACCCTCGGACGGAGCAGCCATCGCCGGTGCCTCATCACGCCGCCGGCTCTATCCCCCGGCGGCGTCGGACGGACTGCGGCGCTGGACGTCAACCACGGCTCCAGCACTTGTTTTGTCCGCACGCATTGCACCCACCGCAGGAAAGTCCGCCACAAGCAGATCCGCCGCCCACGACGACCGGGATTTGTTCCGCGCACCAATTGGTAGTATAGCTTGGTAAGACCTCCGCTTCCACCTCCCCCTAATCGATTCGGTTCCCGTAATTTATTGGAGTTTTTAGGTGCGAAATAGTCCTCAATGTCTGGTCGTAGCGGGTACACCTGTCGTCGTGTTGAAACAACATATGCCATAGGATGGCTTAAATGGGGGCCGACTTAGATGCTGGAGGATTCGGGAGAGGGGAACGAGCTAAAAAGCACGACAGAAAGGAACACTGATCTACCCAGGTTCGGGGCTCTCGTAAGGAGATAACACCCCTACTCCTGCTCTACTTGCTTTGTATTTGGATCGATGGAGTATACAACACTGGTGCTTCCGAGCTCTCTACTAGAGGAGGAAGATGAACTGCTAAGTCTAGGAATACTGAGTGACCAACCCTTTCTTAGGACTCCCTGTGCCTGAAGGGATTCGTAGCATAGTAAATCAAAAAAAATTCTTACGCAACGAACAAGAAAGCCAAGATCTAATCTAGGAGATGTAATCAACGAGAGAGGTAGATGAGATCTTCATACCCTTGAAGATTCGCACAGCGGAAACGTTCAATAGAACGTGGTTGACGTAGTCGTACTCGCCGTCTCCTCCTCGCGATCCGATCCGATCCTACGCCGCAAGTGGCGGCGCCTCCGAGAGTTGCACACGTGCGGTGCAGCGACGTCTCCTTCTTCCTTGGTCCAGCAAGTATGGTGGAGAGATAGATTGGATCAGCAGCACGACGGCGTGGTGCTTATGGTGGAGAGTTTCTGCAGCAGGGCTTCGCCTACGTGCAGTCGCGAGAGAGAGAGAGGGAGGGCAGCAGTTGGCGGCTAGGGTTTGGGTCAGGGGTGAGGAGAGGGCTGCGCCCTTGCCCCCTTATATATAGAGGGGTGGCCGGCCAAGGCCAGCTTGGCCTCTCCCCAAACCCTAGCCGACTTGGAGTAGGAAGAGTGGGGGGCAAGTTTCCCCCCCTTCCTTCTTTGAAGACTCCCTTAGGGTTTCCCCTTGGGCTGGCCGGCTGGGCCTTAGGGGCCTTGTGCGCCTGGCCCAGGGCGGCCAGGGCACTTCCCCTTAGGCCCACGCAGGCCTCCGTCAAGTGGGCCCACGTTGGTCCCACTCCGGAACCTTCTAGAACCTTCCGGTACAATACCGATAAACTCCGAAACCTTTCCGGAATCCAAAAACTGCTTTCCTTTATATGAATCTTATTCTCCGGACCATTCCGGAACCTCTCGTGACGTCCTGGATCTCATCCGAGACTCCGAACTAAAACTCATAAACCAATTATCCATTCTATCCTAGCATCGATACACGTTAAGTGTGTGACCCTACGGGTTCGAGAATATGTAGACATGATCTTCTATCAATAATCAACAGCGGGATCTGGAAACCCATATTGACTCCCACATATTCATCGATGATCATATCGAATGAACCACGATGTCAGGATTCAATTAATCCCGTATATGTATTCCCTTCGTCACACGATATTTTACTCGCCCGAGATTTGATCGTCGGTATCGCCATACCTAGTTCAATCTCGTTCACAACAAGTACTTTACTCGTTCCGTAATCCGATATCACTTTGTGATTAACTCCTTAACCACATGCTTGCAAGCGGTGTTGATATCGATTACCGAGTGGGCCCGAAGTATATCTCTCCGACTTGGGAGGGACAAATTCCATCTCGATACATACAACCCAACAAGTACTTTCCGATCACCTGAGAGACACCTTTATTATCACCCTCACATAGGATGACGTTTGATGACTTCAAAGCTTTCTTCCGATACTAGGGAGTTGTATTATCTCATGGTCTAAGGAATATAATACATGACATAGAAAAAGCTTCGCAAAGATGAACACGATGACACGATCTAATTGCTCTGCTTTATTTGGGTCTGTCCATCATATCATTCTCCTAATGATATGATCTCATTATTAATTGACAACTCATGTCTATGGTTAGGAAACCTTAACCATCATTAATCAATGAGCTAGTCCATAGAGGCGTACTAGGGACACGGTGTTGTTCATAAACCACACAAGTATTAAAGTTTCCGCTTAATACAATTCTAGCATGGAATATAAACATTATCATGAACAAGAATTATAATAATAACATCTTTATTATTGCCTCTAGGGCATAATTCCAACAGTCTCCCACTTGCACTAGAGTCAATAATCTAGTTTACATCTGGCAACAATCTAACACCCATGGCATTAAGATGCTGATCATGTTTTGCTCGTGGAAGAGGTTTAGTCAATGGATCTGCGACATTCAGATCTGTATGTACTTTGCTAATCTTCAGATCTCCATCTGCTATATAATCTCGAATTATATGGAAACGGCGGTTGATGTGCTTGGTTTTTGGATGATATCTTGGTTCCTTAGCCAGTGCTATGGCGCCAGTGTTGTCGCACAATATCTCCAGTGGATCCAAGGCATTTGGAACCACACCAAGCTCAGTGATGAAGTTTCTGATCCAAACTCCTTCACTTGATGCTTCTGAAGCAGCCATGTATTCCGCTTCTGTTGTAGATCCCGCGATTACGCTTTGCTTGCAGCTTCTCCAGCTCACAGCTCCACCATTCAAAATATAAACGTATCCTGTCTGAGATTTAGAATCATCCGGGTCGGTGTCGAAGCTAGCGTCGACGTAACCTTTTACGACGAGCTCCTCGTCACCTCCATAGACCAAGAACATTTCTTTAGTCCTATTTAAATACTTTAGGATGTTCTTTACGGCTGTCCAGTGTTCCACTCCTGGATCACTTTGGTATCTGCTCGTCAAACTAAGAGCATTGGACACATCCGGTCTAGTACACAGCATGGCATACATGATAGAACCTATGGCCGAGGCATATGGCACTTTGCTCATAGTTTCTCTATCTTTTACCGTAGCTGGACACTGAGCCTTGCTCAATATCTTACCTGACAACATGGGCAATGAACCTTTCTTTGCTTTATCCATTCTAAACCTCTTCAGAACTTTGTCCAGATATGTACTTTGGCTTAAAGCTATTAGGCGTCTTTCTCTATCTCTATAGATTTTGATGCCTAATATATAAGCAGCTTCCCCTAGGTCTTTCATTGAAAAACATTTATTCAAATAACTCTTCACATCGTTAAGCATACCGATGTCATTTCCAATAATCAATATGTCATCCACATATAGTACTAAAAATGTCACCGAGCTCCCACTCACTTTCTTGTAGATACAAGCTTCGTAGCAATTTGGAACAAATCCAAAACTCTTGATCACTTGATCAAAACGAAGGTTCCAACTTCGAGATGCTTGCTTCAGTCCATAAATGGAACGCTAAAGTTTGCACACCTTATTAGCATCCTTAGGATCGACAAAACCTTCGGGCTGCATCATATACAACTCTTCATCAATGTTGCCATTGAGGAACGCAGTCTTGACATCCATCTGCCATATTTCATAATCATGAAACGCAGCAATTGCTAATAAAATCCGAATGGACTTAAACATCGCTACGGGAGAGAAAGTCTCATCGTAGTCAACACCTTGAACTTGCCGAAAACCTTTTGCGACAAGCCGAGCTTTATAGACAGTAACATTACCATCCGTGTCCGTTTTCTTCTTGAAAATCCATTTGCATTCAACGGCCTTACGGTCGCTGGGAGGGTCTACCAAAGTCCACACTTGGTTTTCGCTCATGGATCCCAATTCGGATTTCATGGCTTCTAGCCATTTCTCAGAGTCTGGGCTCATCATTGCTTCCTCATAGTTCGCAGGTTCGCTGTTGTCTAACAACAAGACGGTTAAGACAGGGTTGCCATACCATTCAGGAGTGGCACGTGACCTTGTCGACCTGCGAAGTTCAGTAGTAGCATCGTTCGAAGTTTCATGATCTTTATCATTAGCTTCCTCTCTTGTTGATGCAGGCGGCGCCGGAACAATTTCTGGTGCTGCGCTACTCTCCAACTCGAGAGAAGGTTCAATAACCTCGTCTAGCTCTACCTTCCTCCCACTCACTTCTTTCGAGAGAAACTCCTTCTCAAGAAATGATCCGTTCTTAGCAACAAACACTTTGCCTTCAGATCTGTGGTAGAAGGTATACCCAATCGTTTCCTTAGGGTATCCTATGAAGACGCATTTCTCCGCTTTGGGTTCGAGCTTGTCCGGCATCAACTTCTTGACGTAAGCTTCGCATCCCCAAACTTTAAGAAACGACAACTTAGGTTTAGCACCAAACCATAGTTCATACGGTGTCGTCTCAACGGATTTAGATGGTGCCCTATTTAAAGTGAATGCAGCGGTTTCTAATGCATAACCCCAAAATGATAACGGCAAATCTGTAAGAGACATCATTGATCGCACCATATCTAATAGAGTTCGATTCCGGCGTTCAGACACACCATTGCGCTGTGGTGTTCCGGGTGGCGTGAGTTGCGAAACAATTCCGCTTGCTTTAAGATGCGTGAGAAAATCATAACTCAAATACTCACCTCCACGATCGGATCGCAGAAATTTAATTTTCCTGTTACGATGGTTTTCCACTTCGTTCTGAAATTCTTTGAACTTTTCAAATGTTTCAGATTTATGTTTCATTAAATAGATATACCCATATCTACTTAAGTCATCAGTAAAAGTGAGAAAATAGCGATATCCACCGCGCATCGAAATACTCATTGGTCCGCACACATCGGTATGTATTATTTCCAATAAGTCCGTTGCTCGCTCCATTATTCCGGAGAACGGGGTTTTGATCATCTTGCCCATGAGGCATGGTTCGCACGTGTCAAATGATTCAAAATCAAGAGACTCTAAAAGTCCATCAGAATGGAGTTTCTTAATGCGTTTTACACCAATATGACCTAGACGACAGTGCCACAAATAAGTTGGATTATCACTATCTACTTTGCATCTTTTAGCCTCAATGTTATGGATGTGTGTTTCATTGCTTTCGAGATTCAGAAGAAATAAACCATTCACAATAGGTGCATGACCATAAAAGATGTTATTCATATAAATAGAACAACCATTATTCTCAGATTTAAATGAATAACCGTCTTGCAATAAACACGATCCAGATATAATGTTCATGCTCAACGCAGGCACATAATAACACTTATTAAGGTTTAAAACTAATCCCGAAGGTAAAACTAAGGAGAGCGTGCCGACGGCCATCACATCAACTTTTGATCCATTGCCAACGCGCATCGTCACCTCATCCCTTGCTAGCCGCCGTCTATTCCGTAGCTCCTGTTTCGAGTTACAAATATTAGCAACTGAACCAGTATCATATACCCAGGCACTACAACGAGCGCTAGTAAGGTAGACATCAATAACATGTATATCAAATATACCTTTGATGGTGCCAGCCTTCTTGTCCGCTAAGTACTTCGGACAGTTGCGCTTCCAGTGACCCTTGACCTTGCAATAGAAGCACTCAGTGTCCGGCTTAGGTCCAGACTTGAGCTTCTTCTCAGCAGGGGCAACGCGCTTGCCGCTGCCTTTCTTGAAGGATCCCTTTGCTCCCTTAGCTTTCTTAAAGCTAGTGGTCTTGTTGACCATCAACACATGATTGTCTTTCTTGATATCCACCTCCGCAGCTTTCAGCTTAGCGAAGAGCTCAGTGATCGTATCAGTGGAACCAATTTGATTATGAGTAACTACAAAACCTTTGTAGCTAGGAGGGAGTGATTGCAGAACTCTGTCAATCTTGAGCTCCTCTGGAATCTTGCAGTCCAGTTGCTCAAGGCGTTGAGTGTAGCCCGACATCTTAATGGCGTGCTCACTAACGGAACTCCCTTCCTCCATCTTGCAGTTAAAGAACTTCTCAGAGATCTCATATCTCTCAGAACGGGCTTGAGTCTGAAACATGGTTTTCAGTTCCTCAAGTATCTCATACGGCCCGCGGTACTTCTCAAAACGATTTTGAAGTTCCGGTTCCATAGAAAACAGCATGGTACTCATAATCACATCACAATCATCTCTACGAGCATTGAAGTCAGCAAGTTCTTCAGTTTTCGCAGTTGCAGCAGGGGTGTCACCTAGCGCTTTGTCAAGTACATAGGCTTTTTGTCCGCCAGCGAGTATGATTCTCAGATTGCGGAACCAGTTGGTGAAGTTAGACCCATTGTTCTTAAGCTTTTCTTTCTCAGCAAACACGTTGAAGTTGAAGTTGGACTTAGCCATTAGATCTACAACATTGCAAGTACAATTTAGACTAAGTTCATGATAACTAGTTCAAATTAATCAAATTACTAGATGAACTCCCACTAAATTCAACATCCCTCAAGTTGTTTAGTGAACACGATCCAAATTCACCACACCTAATCCGATCTTCACGAGAAGAGATGTGGTTTCAATGGTGGACAACTCAGTGTCGATCATATCATTCATATGACTCATGTTTAACCTTTCGGTTCGTGTGTTCCGAGGCCATGTCTGTACATTCTAGGCTCATCAAGTCAAACCCAAGTATTTTCCGCGTGTGCAAAACTGGCTTGCACCCGTTGTATGTGAACGTAGAGTTTATAGCACCCGATCATCACGAGGTGCTTGAAAACGACGAACTTTCGCAACGGCGCATACGAGGGGAGAACACAATTTTATCTTGATCTTTAAGTGAGGAATCATCTTATAATGCTACCGTCGCGATCTAAGCATAATAAGATACATAAAAGGATAAACATCACATGCATATAATTTTATGTGACATGGTATAGCCAATCTCCGCGCCATGATCTCCATCTTGTGCGCGCCGGCATGATCCCCATCACTCCACCATGATTGCCTCCACCACGAATAGCAACTACAACTATTGCTAACTATTTAGCGATAAAGTAAAGCTATTACATGGCGTATAAGAAGTTGACACGCAGGTCATACACAATTATAAAGACAACCATATGGCTCCTGCCGGTTGTTAACTCATCGACATGCAAGTCGTGAAAGATTACAAAACATGATCATTGCATACAACTCAATTCATACTCATCATGTCTTGGGCCATACCATATCACAAAACACTCCCTGCAAAAACAAGTTAGACGCCTCTACTTTGTTGTTGCATGTTTTACGTGGCTTATGGGAGTAGCAAGCTAAGAACGATTCTTACCTACGAAAAGCCACAACGGTGATATTATGGTTGCTAACATCCGATGTAAGTCCCATGACTACTATAGTGAGAGAAACTGGCATCCACCAGCCGCATGTGTGGAACAAGCCACACGTCAAGTGCGGAGCCGGTCTCGCGAACGCGGTCGCGTAAAGTTGGCCTGGACCGCTTCAATCTCACTATACCGCGCCATAAGAAATACACAACAAGAGGTTTGCAACAGAAAACATCAACGCCCGCAACAAGTATGTTGCGTTCTACCCGTGAAACACATCTACGCATAGATCTAGCTCTGATACCACTGAAGGGATTCCTAGCATAGTAAATCAAAAAAAATTCTTACGCAACGAACAAGAAAGCCAAGATCTAATCTAGGAGATGTAATCAACGAGAGAGGTAGATGAGATCTTCATACCCTTGAAGATTCGCACAGCGGAAACGTTCAATAGAACGTGGTTGACGTAGTCGTACTCGCCGTCTCCTCCTCGCGATCCGATCCGATCCTACGCCGCAAGTGGCGGCGCCTCCGAGAGTTGCACACGTGCGGTGCAGCGACGTCTCCTTCTTCCTTGGTCCAGCAAGTATGGTGGAGAGATAGATTGGATCAGCAGCACGACGGCGTGGTGCTTATGGTGGAGAGTTTCTGCAGCAGGGCTTCGCCTACGTGCAGTCGCGAGAGAGAGAGAGGGAGGGCAGCAGTTGGCGGCTAGGGTTTGGGTCAAGGGTGAGGAGAGGGCTGCGCCCTTGCCCCCTTATATATAGAGGGGTGGCCGGCCAAGGCCAGCTTGGCCTCTCCCCAAACCCTAGCCGACTTGGAGTAGGAAGAGTGGGGGGCAAGTTTCCCCCCTTCCTTCTTTGAAGACTCCCTTAGGGTTTCCCCTTGGGCTGGCCGGCTGGGCCTTAGGGGCCTTGTGCGCCTGGCCCAGGGCGGCCAGGGCACTTCCCCTTAGGCCCACGTAGGCCTCCGTCAAGTGGGCCCACGTTGGTCCCACTCCAGAACCTTCTAGAACCTTCCGGTACAATACCGATAAACTCTGAAACCTTTCCGGAATCCAAAAACTGCTTTCCTTTATATGAATCTTATTCTCCGGACCATTTCGGAACCTCTCGTGACGTCCTGGATCTCATCCGAGACTCCGAACTAAAACTCATAAACCAATTATCCATTCTATCCTAGCATCGATACACGTTAAGTGTGTGACCCTACGGGTTCGAGAATATGTAGACATGATCTTCTATCAATAATCAACAGCGGGATCTGGAAACCCATATTGACTCCCA